>QOCX01006768.1:0-10926 GCA_005959815.1 Sarcophaga bullata
CTAAACCAAAACTAAACCAAAAACATACAAACAAAATAAGCAAAAACAAAAAAAAAAATATTTATTAAATGCCCTTACACAGCGACGACGGCCCTTTATAATTTTCTATTTTTGTTTTTTCCTCCAACACTTCCGCGTAATAGTTTATCCTCTCTATGCATTTGCCGTTTTATATTGTCTAACAAATAATGCTTAGTATTGTGTTTAATAAATTGTGCTTTAAATGTTTATAAAGAGTATTTTAATTTATTATGGGCCTCGCTAACTATAAACAACAACAACAACAAAAACAACAACAACAAATACAATCAATTTGTCATAATATTGCGTTATATGCTGTAGAACAACAATTCGATGCTATTGCTGCCAAAACGGTCTATCAACAGTCACCACCACAGCTGCGTATGTTGTTTGATAAAACTGGCATACAACAAATTAAACAAGGTTAAATAAAATGGATAAAGATAACACTCAGTAAATTTGTCCTGCTTTAGGATTGATTATTTAATTTTATTACCCAAAAAAAGAAAATATGTATTGTATATCAAAGGCAAAAAAAAAGTACTTTATTACAGGGAAAATTACTTTCGTTTCTAAATGCAGGTCATGCTCTATTTTACTGTGTCTTAATCCATTCTCATAATCTACAATGGAATTAATAAAAAATGCTTTGGCATTCATAATTTAAATCTGTTTTATTCCACCATTACATTTTTCATAAAAAGTACTTTTTTTAAGTTGAATAAAGTACTCTATATATACCCTCGTCGTAATCGAAATATATTTCCAGCTTTATTTCCTTTTTTTTTGGTTCTAGTGTTTCAATTTTAATTTTGTTTTCTTCAAAAAATTTAAAAATTTTCTCATTGGCTTCAAAATTAGTACGTTTGGTTTGCCTTAGCCCGCAGAAAGTAATTTGTTTTCTTATTCTCTTCTAACAGAAAAAGTGATTTTTCTTACAACAAAAAATAGTTTTCTTTTTCCACTGTAAGTATAGTCGTCTACGTATCATCTTTGTAAAATCAAATTTTGTTTCTTTAGGTTATTGCTACATAAAAATTCGTGTTGACAAGTACCAAAAACAAAAAAGTACCTTTTCCTATTCCTAAGTTCTATTATTTTTCAGTTTTTCCAATCGGAATTTGGTTGCAAATTTTTTTTCTTTTAGGTTTACTTTTATAGTTGGGTCATGACCGCCCTTCCAGGCTATATTTAGATCAGGCTTCTCACGGGCCATTTGCCTGTTGGCTTAATTTCACACATGAGTTTGGGGGGGACCTGCCAGTTTGAATCGACTCGAACACAATTTCTTGCACACTACGAACGACAAATTTTTGACAAACTTTTCTTCACAATTTTATTTTCTTTCAGAGTTTTTGCCTGAAATCTGCTGAGAGGAAATTGCCGAAGCAATATTTTTTAATGTTTCGTTCTATTGGTGTTTGAACCGAGGCCTCGCGTCTATTAACCCAACACTGTACCTATTAGACTACGTCAACATTTTTTTTCTTCAGTTTATCAATATCACAACATACTTCTAGCACACAACCCAAACACAAAATGCCTTTTTTGAATTCCAAATTTTCTTATTTTCATAGTTTTAATCATTTGGATTCGTCTGCATTAATTTTTCATATCAAATTCAGGAAGGCACATTTTCCCCTTTTTTCATTTCAAAGTTTTTAAACAATCAAGTTAAGTTTCATTCATAAATATTGTTTGCCTTAATTTTTCTTTACCAAAAAATTCTGTCAACAAAAGTCGTTTTTTATTTTACACTAAAGGCAACCAGGTTCGTTATTATTTTGTTCGCTCATAATATTTGTAAAGAAAAAAGTACTTTTTTTAATAGTAAAAGAACATATTTTTTATATAACATTATAGGTTAGGTTATCCTAAGTGAGTTTAGGATATAGGTTAGGTTTTGAACATGTAGTTTTATGGTTTGATTTTAATCAATTTTTCAAAAATTATATTCAAAAATTTTGTCAAAGAATGATTTCTTAGTTTTCAGTTAACCAAAAGTACATTAATGCAAGAGAATTCATTGGACTCCCACCGTAGCTGATGGCCACCTTATCTGGCAACCACCATTATCAGTAAACACCACGTGGAGTATTCGATAGAGAATTTTTGTCGTACAACTGTCTCAGATGGACAGCCACCTCTATCTACCTACCTAACTATCTTTAATAGGATATAAAAAAATTCAACTTTTCCTATTTATTTTCTCCTACTTAATAGTGGGCGTAAAAAAAGTGTTTTAAAAGTACTTCTTAGAACCTTTTCAGTACTTTTAAAGTTTGCAATTAAATCATATAATTATGACATGGTTCTATCAATCAATTATAGAATGGGATCGTTTGGTTTCATTCGAAAAAATCAGGAAATCATTTGAATACTTTTTGAAATACTTTTTCCAATTTCAAACGTTTACTTCCTTTCAACTTGAAAAGGTTGAAGATTTATAGTTTATAGTTTTAAGGTTTATAGCCATTGTTATAATGTATGGGTTCCTTACCCTATTTTGTACAAAGTCAATGTATATAACGTATGTAAATTGTAAATTGTTTTCAAATCTAAAATTAGTACCCTTTTTTTATTAAAAAGTACCCCGTTTTTATTAAAAAAATTGTTTTTTCTTACCTTTTTAAATTTATATAAATTTGGTACTTTTTCATTTAATACGTACCTAAAAAAAGTTCCTTTTATTTCCATGTTTTTGTTTTACTAATTAATACCTTTAAAATAGTATTTTCATCCGAGACTTTCTACTATCCCCATATAATTCTTGAGCCAGAATTTAAAATTTTTTCAAACTCATTTACTCTCTACAAGCTTGTGTCGTTAATTTTATTAAGAGAAAAATAGTACCTGAGTTCCCTGGTAGGCTAGCGGGTAGTGTCAAAGTTACTCAGCTCGTATAATATAATTTGTAATTGTATTGTAATAAATAAATAACAATAGTACCTTGAAGAGAAAAGTATGTTTATCTGCCATATTGCCTGAACTGTATTTCAATAATAAGTTAATATAGTTAGCTTAGGTGTGATTGGGAGGGTGACGCATCAGTGTATTTAAAGTTCTCACTTTCACTCAGAGTCCCAATGATCCATTGCTGACCCTTAATATAAAAAAGCAATAAATAAACACAAGGAGCGAAGAAGGAAGAAGAGAAGAGGCTTAATATTGTTTCAAACATTTAAACTTACTTTGAAGAAAAAGTACTTTTAAGCATCTTCCTTTCAGAAGGGCTAACACACTTATATATGATAAAAACTTCTGTTCTTGTATTATGTTTTTATAATAAAAAAATGTGTCTTAAGATTGGCAACAAAAAGTGAATAAAAAGTACCTTTCATCTTAATTGCTTAAATCTTGCTCTTGATTTTTTTTTTCACAAATAAAAGTACTTTTTGCTGGCAACTGTAAAACATAACATTCTGTTACTTCAATAGCAAATGGGTTAAAAGCTAGGCTAATTTTTATATAAAAAAGGAAGTAATTTTGGATGACCTACTTGGCAAAAAGAGCTCAGAATAAAAAAGATAGCTTCTACAAGTATCTTTTTACTCCATCCAATTTGTATCACAATTATTTTAGGAGCATAAAAGTTTTAAATTTTTTCCTTCAAAAGTTTAATAAGGATATTAATTCAATAAACTAAACGATTCAATACAGGACTTACTATTATCGTCTTGAGAAACAAGTACTTTTTGGACAATAAGAGAAAAAGTACACAATTTTGTTACGTAGTATTTAAAAATATTTTATTTTGATTATAAATTGTGTATTAGAAACTAATACAATTCGAGCAGCTGCTTAATTGAACATAAAATCTAGCGAGTACAGCGTGATTTGTATTACAAAAGAAGTTTCTTTTAAAAATATTAACACAATTGGCACTCTGGGAGATTTTGTCGTTCGCCATAAGCTATATAAGCAGTGAGAAAGTGATTAAAGTGATTGCCCATTAAATAAGAGGTGTTCGCAACTAAAGACTAATTCTTGTTAAATAAAATAAACTAAAAAATCGTAATCGCCGTAGTCTAGTAGATAGCATGTTGGCTTATTAGAAGTGATATCTCGGTTAAAACTCCAACTCAGACATCTCCAACTAAACGAAATATGAAAAAAATATTTCTTCGGCAATTTCCTCTCAGCAGATTTCTGGCAAGAAGTCTGAGAATAAATAAAATTGCCACGAAAAGTTGCTCAAAAATCTGTAGTTCGAAGTGACTTTAAACTGTATGTTCCGGCAGTCATGTATAAAATTAACACACACAACATAAGTGGTTATAATGACCAATTATGTATGTAAGAAAATTTGGCGAGGTTCTTTATATATATCGGTAGATTAGAAGTCAAACTCTCAGTTTTATGCTTGTAGTCAAAATTTCAAGTTGGACGAGCTATTCCACAACAGGTTTCTAACTTACAATGAATTCCATCTAGATAGCCTTCCAACAGGGACTTCTGATCTTTGATAGTTGATAATGGCCACCTTGTTGAAGTTTACAAATATCAAATTATGTAGTTGTCATATGCAACGAATGAGTTACGAGTTTCAGTTGATAAATTGTGTTCAGCGTTAAGGCCCATTTATGGATGAATGGGTAAGCGAACAAGCAAGACTGTCAGATCCACATGAAATTCAAAAGTTTGTTTGTTGCAGATTTTAGGTTGCAAGCCTCATGGATCCATATTCCTTTCACTACGACCTTGGCCACCCTTTTAATCTTAACGGCGCATACTACAGATCCATGATTTTCAAGTTCTTTTGGTCTGAAATAGATTATCTTGTCACCATCGACATAGGGTTTCAACAGGATGGCGCTGCGTACTACATAGCTCATGTTACATTTTATATTCAGCATGAGCGCAGTGAGGGCATAGTCTACATATTTCTTTTTAAGGTGGTTGCAAAATCAAATAGGTAGTGTGTTGACTTATTAGACGGGAGGCCACGATTCAAACACCAAGTCAGGCATCTCCTCTGAGACTTCTTCTCAGCAAATTACTAGCAAAAACTCTGAGAGTAAATAAAATTGCCACGAAAAAGTTTCTCAAATCTTAAACTGTAGGTCCAGGCAATATAAAAATAAGACGCACCCCATCAGCGGTATGAGAAGCTAGATCGTAATCCCGACTAAAGGGTTATAAAGACGAATTATGCGTGTATGTACGTATGTGTCATCATATTTCCATAGACCGTTTTGATTTTATTTAAGGAAAATTGTAAATTTTCAGTTTTCACTCTCATTGGTCATCCATTTTAGGCACGTTAATACTTAGTCAGTTTATCATAAATCGTGGTTAAACAGCAAAAGAATACTTATTATACTTTTGATTACACACTATACATCTGGTGTGCTTTAAAAAATATATTTTGTTTTAATTTTTTATTTAATTTCAAATAAAATTATGGAATTAATTCGAGATTATATTGTATTCGTGCTGAAAGCAAGATAAAGTTTAGACAGAAAAAAAAAAAAAAAAAAAATTTTTAAATTTTTTTTCAATTATTTTTTAAATTATTTTTATTTTTAATAAGAAAAAATTTAATATTAAAAAATATACAGGGTTCTAATAAAAAAAAAAAAAAAAAAAAACGCAAAATTACTCAATAATAATAAAAAAAATAAATGATTTATGTTTCCTTTCTAAAATATCCAAAGGAAAATTAAATTCTTTAGAAAGTGTAGCTTAATTTTTTTTTCCTTTGACTTGGCCTGAAATTACTTGCCTTTAACGTTTTAATAACAAAAACTCTTAGCAAATAATTCTTGCGTCATGCAGACACGTGTTCTAGCTTGTATTTTAAGGAGAAACTAAAATCAGAAATATTTTTATTTTCCTTTATAAAAAAATATATGCCACATGATTTTGAGTAGTAAAATATAATAAATAACAATGAATATTTACAAAATAACATTGACATACTACAAGGAGAAATACAAATCATTTTTTCTGAGTATCACTGAGTGCATAAACAATATCCTGATTTCCTTATTTTCTTATCTACACTGTTTATCTCAAAAGAAAGAAGCATACTCTTAGGAGAATGTTGAAAAATCTTATACAAACTTTCTAAAACACACACGCACACATACACAGTCACACACACGCAATAATATTCCTTTACTCTTTATCTTGTGTTCAAAATTGAGTAAATATAGGCTGGTATCTTGGCAAAAACTAAAACGAAAAGAAATAAAACGTTTCCAACAGAGTAACTGGTTAAAACTAAAACTAAAACACGAAACACATTCGCTCTCCGTTATTTAGAAGAGTCAATATTGGACATAACAATCTAAAAAAGGCACAGAGAGCGAGAGAGAAAGAGAGAAAAGTTGAGCGAGAGAGTCCATTTACATTGAGTGAGAATATGTGTTTTGTATAGATTTTCAAACAATTGGTATGAGGATCTAACTGCTTTTGTTTGTAAATGAGTGTGTATGCATGCGTGTGTGTGTGCGTGTATTGGTATGTATTAGTGAACTCATTTGAAAATGCGCACTAAACAGCAAAGCAAGAGAGTAATAGAGTTACACAAAGTTTAGAGCATAATATTTATGTTTCTCATGTATTGCATTAATGTTGTTGCTGCTTTTTTATTTGGCATAAGCATGCATACATATGTTTGCATATGTATGTATGTATGTATGTATATGAAAAGTCATTGCACTCATACACTCTAACCTTAAACTAAACATCATGCAACAACAACAACAACACTATACAGCTGGAATTTCTTTTTTTTCTTTTTTGGTTCTTCAAACCTTATGCACACAGCATTGCATTTTTATGCCTGTAGGAGATGAAATTTGGCTCCCCTTTTTTGTATCTTTTTGTCTTCCCTTGCAAAAAGAGAGTTTCAAATTTGCTTTTGGGTGGGGAGGGAGGCAATGGAGGCTAGTGGAGCTGCAATGCATAAAATTTTCTAGAATAGCGTATAGGCCTGTTTTTACTGTATGGCTAGCAAACGTGAATTTTTTCGCCGAAAAGGACGAATTGGCAAAGAAAAAAAAATATTGTTTATGTGCCTTGTATAGAAAACCGGGGTTTTTGCGCGGCCTATAATGCGTTTCGCTCTTGCCAAATGATTTTTTTGCCCTACACTAGACGATTAGTACAAAACTTAACATCAACGTCGACGTTACATAAAAATTTTTATTTTCGGATTTTTTTTCACTACCAAAAAAACAAAAGTAACAAAAACAAAAACTATAAAAAAGAAAAAAATTTACAAATAAAAATTATTTTCAAATCACAAAAAAAAAATAAAAAAAATTTCTAATTTTAGAGAATATTTTTAAATTTCTAGAACAAAAAAAAAATAAATTAAAAAAAAATTCTAATTTCAAGAAATTCAAATTAAAAAAAAAATTTGTTTTCAAGTGCTTAAAAAATGTTGTTTTTCATGTTACAAGAATGCTAGAAATTATTTTTGAATTTTTAATTATAATTTAAACGTGGCGTTAAACGATGCAAAAAAAATTTAAAATGTTTGATAATCAACTCTCTATTGCCGCAATGACTTCAAAACCACAACTGCAAACACCAACACAATGATTTTATTAAACAGACGACCATAACGTTGACGACACTGCTAATGCTGCTACTTTGAAGACAATGACGATGACAACGACGACGAAGATGAAGATGAAAACTTTTAAGTTTTGTAAGAAATCTAACTGTAACAACAACAACAATTCCAATAATGTAACAATTAAAACGACAACAAAAATAATTTTGAGTCTTTTTAAGTCCTGGTAAGCAACACAAACATTTAAACTCTTAAAATATTGAAAGTCTTTAGCAAATTCAGTGTGCATTACCAATAACACCAAAAATACAAATGCTCTCTTTGCTGCACACAATTATAGTAAGAAGTACTCTTTACATTAAACGAAGAGATAGAAGCGGAAGAGAGAGAGAGAGAGAGAAGAGAGCATAACCACAGAGAGCATTACATGATTTATTGTGTATAAAAGCAAGATGCTTGATGTGGCACAACAAAAAAGAAAGCAAAAAAGAATTCAAATCTCAAACCTTTTACTAATACTAATGCAAATAGAAATACAAATACTAAGAACCACAATAACTAAGAGCATCCATCCAGCATTCAAACATGCGTAGGAGTAATGTTTTCTTTTTTTTTTTTTTTTTTTGTTTCTTCCTTTAAAGCTTTACTTCATTCCTAAATTCCTTGGTTCCGTTTTCTTGTTTATTGCTGATTGCGGCTGCTGTAATTTAAGAAGCTTGTCGCCTGTCTAATACTCACTTATACACACAGACATCCAAAATATATTTATTTACTCATCTTAATAATCTTGTGAGATTTTCTCGTATAATAGAAGTAGTTTATCTTAAGCTTTATGCTTAAACACAACCGTTTTTTGTATGTGCAGGCAACAACACAAAAACATAAAATCCCACAATATTTGTCGATTATTCTCTGTGTTATTATCTAAAAATATCTTTGGAAAAGGCGAAATCCGCTTAAACATAAAAGAAAACAATATTTCAGGAAAACAAAGGCTAAAATGTAAGAAGGAGAAAAAATTAAAAATGGATTAAAATAAAATGTAAATAAAGCTAAAATATATACAAAAATAATAATTAAAAGTGTTTTGTAAATCAAAAAAAAAAAATTAAATAATAAAAAATTTATTTCGTATCACAAAATAATAAATAAAATTTTAATTTAAAATTTAATTAATTATTTAAATGAAGAAGTGTTATTATTTTAAAGCATGAAAATTAGATTTGAAAAAAAAAAAAAATTTAATAAATTTTAGAGGATGAAATTAGTAAAGTGGATAATGAGCTTCGAACGAAAACAAATAAAAAATTAAAAGATAAAAATACATGATTAAAAATTCAGAATCTTAATATCAAATACAACAAAAATGCAATAAAATATAATTTAAATAAATAATAATAATAATACATTATACAACCAAAATACAATAAAATTAAGGATTATAATGATAAAGAAAAAAATATAATAATTATATAAATAAATAAAAAATAAAAAATTAAAAATACTATTATTATATTATATATATACAAACAAGTAAATATTAAGTAAGGCTATAACAAAACATCAAAAACATGAAAACTTATGGAAATAAATTAAATAAAATAAAACAAAAATAAACCAGCTGGATATATTACTAAATAACAATGGAAATACATGTATAGTTAATAATTAATAGTATATTTAGGTAATATGTATAGTATATACCCACATTTATATAAATTTTATACTATAATTATATTAATATAAATATTTAAATTTAAGATAACTAAATACTATAAACAAATAATAAAAATAAAAAAAAAAAAAAATTCATTGAATTGTAAACAAATTTACAAAATTTATTAAATAATAAATAAAACAATATAACATAAAATGTAAATTTAATTTAATTTATTAGTTAATACACAAAACATGATTAATGAACAAAATATAACATACAAATTTAAATTTCATTAAATTATTATAAAACAAAATTTTTAATCAATAAATAAACCAAAAATAAATGAATGCGTAGAAAAAATATAAAAAATAAATAAACATAATTAATGGACACACACAGAATAATATGTCACCATATTTAAATCAAAATATTAATAATATTATAACAGAAATATAAAAATATAAAAATAAAAAATAAAAACATAACCTAAAATATCTAATGAAAAAGAACAAATAGTAACTAAAACATAAAAAAAAACCGAACTTTAAAATATTAAAATATATAAAATAACATTAAGACTCTAAAGCAATAATATAAAAATTAAGAAAATTAAAAAAAAAATGAATTAATTAAATTAAAAAATTATTAAATCGAATCATAAAATCACATAAAATAAATAAAAAAAAATTATAAAATCGTATAAACATAACAAAAAATCTTGAGGCAATATTAGAATAACTATTTATCAATATGAAATACGATAAAAAAAAATAAATATATTAGAAAAAATAATAAAAAAATAATAAAACATTACAAAATTAATTAATAAATCAAACGAAAATTATAAATGAAAAAAAAATAAAAAAAATTAATCAATAAAATAAAATATAAAATTAAAAAAAATAAAAAATAATAATAAAATAAAACAAATAAAACAAAATAAATAAATAAACAAATTAAAAAATTAAAAATTGAACAAAATAGATAATAAGAGAATTCAAAAATAATGGAAATAGAATGAAAGTAACGAAAAAGATAAAACATGACTAAAATATAATAACAAATAAAAATAAATAAACAAATATTAATAAAAAAATAAACAAATAATACAAACTGATATGATGAATAAACAATAAATATTTAAAACTAAAATAATTTACCATTAAAATAATTTCAAAATAATAAAAAATAATTTAAATTATTGGAAATATAAAGAAATATAACAAGAAATAAATAAGAAAATTTAGACAAACGTTAACGAGCCACGCATATCGCAAATAATTGCCCAAAGGAAAGAAAAAAGAAAATTTTGGTTTTTTTGTGAAAAAATCATAAAATCAAAAAAGCTTTTACCATTATTATTATAATTATTTAATATTTGAAAGATAAGTGTTGGCAAAATAGTATTTGCAAATAAAGAATATGCGAACTTCATAAAAGTTAGCCTTATGAAATTACATTATTTGACAGTCCATTGTTTTACTGTATTATCTCAAACATAGTTTTCAATTTAATTTTTTTATATTTTAAATTGTAATTTATTTATAGTCTCTGTTCCATATTAATACTCACAAAATACGACTGCAAACGCTCTCCAAAATATGATCAGCAAGATTAAAAATGCTTTCACCGAATACCGCATTAGAGACCATAAGGACAGCGATAGAAATATAGATCAGTAAGACTAAAAACGCTTTCACCGATTGCCGCATTAGAA
>QOCX01006769.1:0-10923 GCA_005959815.1 Sarcophaga bullata
CCTTTTAACCCTTTATTGCCTCATGGCCATTCAGCACTACTGCGATTGTCATGATTGTAAAATTAAAAGGCATGCCTGCAATTTCGGCATTTTCGTAAATGTCTACTAAGTAGCTGTGGGTTTGAGGAAAAGGAAATAATTCTCTTCTATCTAATGTGTCATGGGACATGAAAAGTTTCTCAAAAATAAATTGAAAATAATCTTTCGTTCAGAGTGGACTTTAAACTGTAGATGCAACCACTCATGCATGAAATTAACGCACACAACATAAGTGATGCGAGAAACAATTCGGACTGAAGGGTTGCAATGACCAACTGCGCTTGTATGTGTCATATATCAGTGCTCGACTATTGCCAAGAAGAAGCAACAGTTCATTTCCCGAACTCAACAAGAATAAGATTGAGCAGAGTAATATTTCCAACAGGGAATGTTTGATCTTCGGCTTATATTTGGGACCTTTTACTTTAGGGAATGTCCGCTAACTAGCCTAAGTAAGCAAGTAGTAGACAATCCCTACAAGTATCATGCATATATAGGGATTCTATGATTAATTTTTTTTTTTTCTGTCGTAATGATGGCAAATCAGTAACATTTACTTCCATGTGCTTGCCGGATAGTTTGGCCAATGCACCTTCAATATATGCATTGCAATGCCCAGGATCCAAAGGATACATCCCCATCTCTTTCTGAGATTATCTACAGCTTCATTAATCAAAATTTTAATATTGCAGCTTCGAGTATTGACAGCCTTTCCTGCCTTTGCATGGAAATAATGTTCTTTGTTACCAAATATTGATTGGCGTGATGGCGAACATTTTACTCTACAAGTAGTCCTGTAGAAGTTTCAATAGAGTTCATTGTAAGCGTATAAAATCGACTAATAGATGATGCATATTAATTCACTTTTCTCTGGATTTTTGCAGTGCAGTGTGGTCGAATTACCTAGTGCTTTAACAATTCATCTTATGATACAATTTTTTCTCCATCACTTCATAGAGATCCGAGGTGACTTATAAGTGATATGGTCAATTCGTTTATAGAGATCACAACGAAATACTTCCAAAATTATGACTTATTTTACACTCGAAAAAATATTTTTATTCATGCGATCTATGGCCTAACCCATGTGGCACATTTCTGCATTTTGAATCGTATTGTCGCACAATCTAAAAATAAAATAGAATTTCAAGTTTTTCTTTAGATTTTTCAAAATACTACGCAAATTTAAAAGACAATAACAAAAGAAAAAAGAAAAATACCACACGCAAATATAAAAATAGAAAATAATATTGAAATTGAAACTGTCAACAAAAGTAGAAAAAATATGCAACTTTTAACATGACAAATGCAGAATTGTTCAGAAATTTTTCTTTCTTTTTCTCTTGCCACTGTTTTCTGTCTTCAAGGTTTTGCCAAAGTCTCCAATTTTTTTTTAAACATCGACAGCAACCTAAACAAATGCAACATTTTAAATACAATACATACGAGATATGGTGTCACATGTGTGAGTGTGTGTTTTGGATGTGGGCAGACATAGGAAAACCACAGCAAATATTTGCACAAAAAACTTTTGTAATTGTTTTTTTTTGGTTTCGTTGTTTCCCTAGTTCTATGCTGTTATCAACGTCATTATCATCAGCATTATCATGCATCATCATGGATTATTTCAAATCATATTTTTTTCTTTTCTTCATTGTTTGTTTGTATTTTTCTTTTTAGAATAATAAATAATATTGTAAATACTAAAAAAAAACAAATACAACAAGAACAACAACAACAACAACAAAAAACTATTTATTTTAACTTTTAAGGAAAAGTTAAAAGATCGAAAAATTGAAACGAATAAACAGACATGCTAACAACTGCTGAACAAAACAAAAGCCATCTATTGTTGCAATCAAATGTTGCAATTGCACTTCATAAGAAGCAAATGAGAATGACAAGGAAATAATGTTAAGGAATGAAGTGGATTGCAATAAAAATGAAAACCAAAACAAATAATGATTTTCTATTGTAGTTCAAAAGCAAATTTAAAAAACAACACACAACATGATGACTGTGGTAAGATTATTTACGTTTCTAGGGGGGAGGAATTTGATAAATATTTTCGTTTTTTAAATAAATAGTTTATGTTTTAGGGGGAAATAAAATAATCAAAAACAAACAATTCAGTTAACAGACACTGTTAAGTTAACATAATTAAAATAATTTTTAAAAATAAAAATTTTTGAACTAAGAAAATCAATTAAAAAATCCAAAAATATTAATAAATTGGAGAAAAAATGAAAGGAAAACTTAGTTAAGCCTTGGAATTTTACAAAAATAAAACAAAAAATAATAAAAAAAATTTTTAAAATAACAATTTGCTTATTGGAGATTATAGAGCTTTTTATTATTATCGAATATTCCTCCCATAAATCATACAAAATTCAATAAAATTTAAAGAGTGTTGGTTTCCAGGCCAATTGGTTTGGCAGCTATTGAATTAAGGATTCAAAAACAGGTTTCCGAAGGGCGAGCGTTACTTAAGACCAGAGATATAGGCGTCGAAGCTAATTATTGTCTACAAATTAACAAAACAAAAGTAATCCATATAAATCCGCCAAAATCGGATAAAAATTGACCTAGTTGAGAAAAAAGACCTAGTGGGTTGAATAGCCATAGTCTCAACGATTCCAAAACAGGCTTTCTTACGGTCAGGCGTTGCTTGGGACCCGAGATATAGGCGTCGTAGATAATTGCATTCTTCAAATGAGCAAACAAAAGGGTTTCTATATAAACTGACCAGAGTCTTGCATTTTTTTTTTTTTGTCGATGACTTGCACCTTTTGTCGATGGCTATCATTTTTTGGGCGATAATTTACATTTTTTAGCTGGTGACTTTTTTGAGTGATGACTTTCATTTTTCTTTCTTTCTTTAGGTCTATGCCTTGCATTTTTTTCGATGATTTGCATTTCTTTAGTGGATTACTTGCGTTTTTCGGTAAATGACTTGAATTTGTCTGGTTGATGACTTGCATTTTTTTTTATTGATGACTTGCATTTGTTTTGTAGTTGACTTGGATTTTTTTGATCGAAAACTTACATCTTTTTAGTCGTTGACTTGCGTTCTTAGACCATGACTTGCATTTTTTTTATCGATGACTTGCATTTGTTTAGTCGATAACTTGCATTTGTTTAGTCAATGACTTGCATTTGTTTTGTAGATGACTTGGATGTTTTTGGACGAAAACTTGTATATTTTTGGTCGTTGACTTGCGTTTTTAGACCGATGACTTGCATTTTTTGGTCAATGACTTACATTTTTTTTGCCAATGGCTTGCATTTTTTGTAGGAATTACATGGATATGTTAGTTTTAGCGTCTATATTGTCTTCGTTACTGGTATATCCGGTAGTACGTAATGCTCTGTTTTGGAATCCTAAATATCACGGCTATCTAGCCCTCTCAAGTCCGATTTTCCCATCATTCTATTACCTATCCGATTTTGATCGATTTGTAAAGAGTACTTGTTGTTGTTCATATAAAAAAAGGCTAGCTTTGTCGATCGATTAAATTAAAACGCGAATGATTCGTTTATTTTGTTGCTTTCAATTCAATGACGAATCTCTTCCTAACGTATTTACTTGACGCAACTGTTTGTATTTCGTATTGAATTTCATTTTCAGTGATTTTTATTTCAATATTTACTTCACGTACATCTGACTGTTTAATATACCAAATGAAACATTTGACTTTTCGTCAGTCTTTATTTGATGTTGCAGTAGTTGAGTTTCTATTTCGTTTACTTTCGAAACACTGAAGGAAATTTAAAGGAGCTTAGAAGAGAAACGTACGTCTTAACTACTCTGTGTCGAGTTTACCCGGTTGATATGGTTACTAAGGGTACCGATAAGCTTAATCGATGCAGTGGGTATTGTCGAAAACATTTGTGAGAACTGTGGCGAGGTGGATTGTGACCTTTCTTTTAGAAATAATGCCAGTGTTTTCATTTATTTTTCTCTCAGTGTACTTAATCGCTGTGTATTCCATTTTAGTCAATATTTTAAAAGCAAGTTGAATTGAATTGACTTGAGTAAGCAGTTGAACTAATGGCAACCATATCAATGGCATTGATAGTGGTAGTGTGTGTTAATATGGCAGCTATAACTGTTAGCTTATTTATAACGCGTGATTGAGTTTTTGGCCAGAGAGTACATTACACAGCCACTTCAGTTTGAGAGGGCAAACGTCCATATCTCGTTCATTGTATCTCTTGTTTTAACCCCCCCAACAAAAAAAAAAAACTTTCTTCTTTTTTCATTTCTTATTAGGTTTAAAAAATTGTTGTTGTTTTTCATACATCCTTTACAGTTACTCATTAACTTTTGCTATGAAATCGTTTACAATCATGCAGGGCAATAGCAAATAAGCCAACACATCATCCAGCAATTGTATTTGTATTGCTGTTTAGCAATGTTTTTCGGTTGAATTTCTTTCAACTTTTCTGCTTCATAAAATACTTTCCAGGATTAAAAGAAAAGCAACAAAAATTCTTAAAAAGAAAACTTTTCACCTGGATATAGCATCCATATTAGACAGAATGGCAATTGAAGGAGAAACAGCAAAGAATGTTGTTTCGTGTAAAAGTGAATGTATTTTTGGTTTTTGGTTTATTGTTGTTGTTAAGGTGTGTTGTATAGAGATTACAAGCAAAAGTCCTGCAAGCATATTTGTCTTCTTGTATCATCTTATTTACTTGTATTCGAAGTTCGTGCAGCACACTTCATGCCCTACCTGCCCTATTTGTTAATGAACTTGACTTTTTCTTTTGTTCCATAGTTCTTCTTCAATTTACTGGAGAGCTTTTCATTTTTGTTCAGTATTTTTCTATATTTCTGGCACTTTCTCAAAAACTTTTGTTATTGTTTTCCAATTTTCTTTTGTTCACATCTCTGCCAGCAAGTTGTAGTAGAGTTTTGCTTGCTGGTGTTATAAAAACCCTTCTTACACTTTTTGCATTCTCAAGTACTTTTTTTTTAGTTATTGCTGTTGATATTGTTATTGTTGTTGTTATTGTTGTATTGTAATACTATTTAAAGTTTAGTTTTGTATTATTTATACGTCTTTCTCATGTATTTTTTTTTTTTTTTTTTTTTTGTTATCCTATTCTATTCACTACATCGTTTGCTAGTGCTGCTCTGTATGATGGTGTAACAAGAGACAAGAGAAAAAAGTTGCACAAAAAAGCACCAGCATAGTTTTATGGTTTTCCATTTGAAGCTTAAAACTTTCTCCATTTGAGTGATTTTGATTTTATTTATGGTTGATCTCTTCGGTTTTTCCTTTTAGTTTTTGCAAAAATTCATTTTTCAAAAAAAAGTTTTTGACTAGATCCTTTATTATTGATTGAAGTAGCAGATTATAGGTAAAGGATTGTTAACTTGATGTCTGTTTATTGCCAAAATAATGTAAAAAGGGGGATAACATCGGTACGCTGAACTTAAGTGAGGTGATAAAAGAGTTTCGAGGTATTAAAACAAGTACTTACTTGAGTACCTAAAAAAAAGTACTTTTCATACCATAAGCAGTTGATGCGGGGGCATTTTTTTAAGAGCTAAAGAAATGATAATTATAATGAAAAACTATTGTAGATGATTTCATTGCCTTTATCTTTCAAAAATCTCAACCGAAAGGATCAGGACTAGAAAAATTATTAAAGGCCTAACTATCCTTAAACTAACAGCACTAAATTCCAACGTTGAAGTCCCAGACTGTGTACAACTGTTGAGCTATCAGAACAATATGATGCCCATATAATAAGGGATACCCTATGTGGCTTAACTTCTTAGGATAGACAGTTACCTCTACCTCTACCTTCAAGACTTCTTACTATGACAGCAATCTTCGAATTCCAGTGAATTCCAGTGCCAGTGTTTTGCAACAAGCAAAACAAATAATAGTCATAAGGGGCAAAGTCTGAGCTACCAGATCAAATAAGTTAAAAATTTCCATTCATTGTTTTCCATTGTTTGGTTTTAACTGACAACGCAATATGTAGACGAGCGCTGTCATGATGTAAAATTACAATGTCGTGTCTGGTTGCATATTTAGGGCATTTTTCGAATTAATTGTTATCTGTACAGGTTTCCCTAGCCTAGTTTTAGAAGCTTTTTTCTTTTTTGACTCCACCAACTACAACGCCTTACCCTGGCACAATGGATATTCCACTTGGTCGTAGATTACATTCACTAACCGAACTTCACATATGATTTCTTGTAATTGAGATTGTCGTAATGAATCCATTTATTGTCGTCAGTGATAATTCTAGCAAAAATTATGATTTATTAAGGCGATCACACTGTATTTCAGAGCTGCAAAATCATCTGTCAACGTGTTTTAGCTTGTATTCATGTGGCACTCTCTTTGCCGTCTTCCTCTCAGTAGATTTTTGGCAAAAACTCTAAGGAGTAAATAAAATTGCCAAGAAAAGTTACTCAAAAATCTGTCGTTCAGAATCGAATTTAAACTATAGAGCCTACCCGCTCAAATATAAAATTAACACATACAACAGAAGGGGTGTGGGAAACTAGGCCGTAATCCTAACTGAAGGGTTGTAATGACCAATTATGTATGTATGTATGTATGTACATGCAGTGCAAATTCTGGAGTTGCAGTACAACATTTTCTATATTCCTTCTGCATATTATTATGGCATGTCAGGCCTACCATATCAATTCATTGTTAATTGGTATTGCCTGATTTTTGACCTCCAGTTGTCGTCATGTTGTTTCATCTAGAGACGAATATTGCTTTACATACAGCAAGTTTTTACATACAGAAAGTCTTCTACTTCTCGCAAATGTGAATTTTCTCGTCTTGCAATCCCATTGATCTTTAATGACGTTAAAAAGGAGTCTCTTTAAATGTTGTATGTATGTATGTATGTACATGCAGTGCAAAATTCTGGAGTTGCAGTACAACATTTTCTATATTCCTTCTGCATATTATTATGGCATGTCAGGCCTACCATATCAATTCATTGTTAATTGGTATTGCCTGATTTTTGACCTCCAGTTGTCGTCATGTTGTTTCATAGAGACGAATATTGCTTTACATACAGCAAGTTTTTACATACAGAAAGTCTTCTACTTCTCGCAAATGTGAATTTTCTCGTCTTGCAATCCCATGATCTATTTTAATGACGTTAAAAAGGAGTCTCTTTAAATTTGGCAGCAGCAATCAGGACTTGTAGTTTGGTTAAGGAAACCTCGCTACTTTATGAAGTTTGATATCAAAATAATGAAGACTTTACCAAATGATTGACAGTCAGTCAAGCAACAGATTTAGAATTTCTCATGTTCAAACTACTGCAACTAATGATTACTTTTGTGAGTTGCTGAAATCTTCTCAGGTATCCCAATAGTTCCCTGAATATCACATGAAACTATCCTCGTATATGGTATTTTAAAAGCTTACATCCTTGGTAACCAATTTGAATTCATTAAATTAGAAGATAACAAAATGAAAATGAAATGAAAATATTGAAAATTTTCTTAAGAAATGTTTAGAAAAACTTCATTTTCTACTCCAGAAAACAAACTAAAAAAAAAAGAAACGAAGAAAATAAACTGAAAAAGACAAAAAAAAAAACAGAGAAAAAAACACCAGCATATTAAACGAGAAGTAAAAGTATTATCTACTGTAAGCAAAGGCAATATGCAGGAAATGGAAACACATGCACAAGGATTTTTAACAGCAACATTTAACGTAACCTACAACTGCCACTACAACTACTGTATGCCATTTTCATATACACGAACACACATAGCAGGCATATGTTGTGATTTAATAAAAATCTTAAATACGTTTGTGTATGTGCCAGTACAAACGAGTATTCCCCGCACTTCAATAGGTGTGTGACTTTGAGTATGTGTTGTTCGTGCCTGTTTTCTTAAGGTTTCTTTAGGGAGTGTATGTTGGCAGTAATTCTTTTTTTTTTTCTAGTCCTGTATTCCAGCCTGCACGATTTGAAGCAGCACGAACATCTGCTGTTTGGATAAATAACGTTCTTCAACTAAAAAGGCATGAGAATGATGAGAATGATGAAAATAAAAGCCCCAATAATATTAAGGAATAACATGATGATTTACTGTAAGTTAGTTATGTACACATATTGTGCGTGTGTATGTATGTGTGTATGTATGTATGTATGTATGTATGTATGAAATTGAAAATTGCATTTGTAATAAATGTTTCATTTTATCAAGTACACAGATGGGTATTGTTAAAACACTTATGAACACAATCATACACTCTCTCGCACACACACTGTGATTGCATGTTTCAAGGCAATAATCTTTTTAAAAAAGAAAAAAAAACTATCTACAGCAACAACAGCTGATTATGACATTATAATTAACAACAAAACAGAGCACCATTATATCGTAACACTCACTCTTCAAGAAAACAAAGGAAAAACTGTTTTACAGGAAAACTTTAAAAGAATTTCACTTCAATGTTACAAGAAAAATTTGAAGTAAAACGCAGATAGTAGATGTTGCTGCTTGTATTTCATCTGTTAAGGACAAAGCCCGTAGAAAATTATTATCAAATACTCAATCAAGTGTTGCAGACTTAGCTTAGGTTAGTTTGCCGCTCAAAGACAAGTTCACTTGGTAGCTCAATGGCCCAGTGTGTTACCCAGTGTGAGATCATACCTCTTGTCGTAATACATTAGTGATGAGTTTGAACCACCCCGAGCTCAGCCAGTTTGCTTGGCAAAATGAATTAAAAATTGTTATTGACCCAAATCCATAAACGAATCTATAAAACAGCTCTTCCAGATCTACTCCTCTGACAATCTTCAGGATATTGCTCGATACGCTTCCTGTCCAACACCTGATACTCATCCAGGAACAGGTTCCAAATATGTGTTCTGATGATATTGAGTCTTTGGTAAAAGGCCGTCAGATTCTTACTGGGCTCCTCTTACTGATCTCTTGTTATAGTGTTTACCTAAGCAAGTAGGGGTTTGATAGAAGTCTAGGCCTTCTTCTACCTTTTCCTTTTTGCTAAGTAAGCAAATGTTTTCTTTTCTTCACATTTTTTTTCCATTTTATTTGCTTCAATACACGTGCAAAATTTTTTTTCATTCAATTTTAAATTGAAAACCTTTACACACTGACTGACATTCAGAATTTCATTTTCAATTTTATTAACCTAAGCAAGTGTAAATGGCTATGCCTATGCGTGAATATGTGCTGGCATGTCTTCTTATCAGCATGTGTTAGTTTTAATATCCTTAAAGATGTGTTAGAATTGTGCGTGTGTATTACATACGCACGTTTTGCCATTAAATACGCATACAAATGCATTGTACACACGCTAGCTACTGGCTCACCCGCAAGCACAAACACAAATCGAAATACACGATTTTTCAGACTTTTTTTGTTGTTGTTGTTGTTATTGTTATCATAGCATTCAAGATTGTAATGATTTGAGAGGAGTTTTAACGATGTGATAAGAATTTTTAAGCAGTTTGAAACAGTTTGAAGCGATAATTTTCGTTTACTTTAGCAAACTACACGGGAGGATGTTTTAAACGCAATTTAAGCAATTTTAAGACTTTTCCACGTGTCGTATTAGGAAAAAAAAATCATATTTTATACGTGCAACCAACTGGTCTGAGGGGAATCTGTTGTAATCTGTCCAATCAATATTCCGATAGCATTTTTTTTTTTTACTTTTCCTGGAATTTTATTTTATTTTCAGAGTTTTTGTAAGAAATTTTCTAAGAGGGAGTCATAGAAGAAATGTTTTCTCGTTATTTCATTTTGTTAGAGATGCCAGACCTGGGTTTTTGAACCTTGGGGTTTGAACCAACCACTACCCACTACGCTACGTGGCTTGCACTATATGTACGGATTGATAGTTAGGGAAATAGTGATCTATGTGGCCATTGTTTAGATTGGCAAGACAAAGCTGTATTGGTATAACCAGATCAAGAAGAACCTGGATTACAACGGTACTGCAGGCTAGTACAAATGGAAGTGTGATGCGATATTCATCACGATATATCGTGACTTAATAAATAAAGTGGCTGCCAGCTGTGTTATTAACTCTCCCTTGAAGGCAACCAGTAGACTCTATAATTTTGGAGAATAATTTGCAGCATTGCGATACTATTTGACATACGAGTACTCATGCCTTATAAGGTTAATTCGAAAATAATATGGAACCGCCAGAGAAAGCTGTATTAGCTGGCCATGAGAAACAGGATCGCAGAATAACAAGTCATGTAGGAATTTGCGGTAATGAACAGCTGAAACAATTTGCAAGGAAGGAAGCTCCAAGCTGCTTATAGAACTTACTTCCCACGACAAAATAAAGTCACAATTTTCTTAAGTTTCTTAAACAAATAACAAGTTTTTCTTAAGCTTTTCTTTAATATTTAAATCTTTGTCTTATTTTATGACATTATTTTAAACATTTTTCTTGTTTTCACCTTCCTAAGACTTGAAAAATTTCTTCACATGTTAAACGAAAATTAAATTAAGATTCAATCTTGTGTGTAATTATTACTTTCAGCATAGTTCAGCTGAGATTTATGCGAATTCTGTTTAAGGAAGAGAAACTTTATGCTGAAAAAAAAAAAACAACAACAAAAAGAAAAACTGAAAATGAAAAGAAAATATAACAACATGCAACAAGATTCCAATGGGGAAAGCATTCTTGCAAGCATATGCAACAAACTTGCAACATATGCAAGTAGTTAGTCAAAGAGCATGCATGCTGTATTCTATAACCATACAAGATGCAAAAATCCAACACAATCCTACATACTTGTACGTAGTATTTGCTGTAAGAGCTACTACTCAAGTACGTTTATTAGAACAGCTAAAGAAGAAGGAGCAGATAAAGTTGATGTACTTCATAAACGAGG
>QOCX01006770.1:0-10923 GCA_005959815.1 Sarcophaga bullata
AGCACTCTTGCACCTGGCTTATTGGTTTTTAGTACGAGAGCATTTGGCCTGATCCTTCAAATTAATTTTCAATAGTTCGTTAAGAGATTTTAAGAATAAAGTTCTTAGTAGTTTCAGATGCCTTATTTAAGGTGCTGGGCGGCACCACTTTAAGTAAGGCCAAGTCTCTTCCTTCTTTAACGATTTGCTACTTTTGCAAAAATAGTGTGATGAAGAATTTAGGTTACAGACATGTCTTGTCAAGAGGCAGAGGTGAATGTCTAGGCTAAAGAGAATAATTAGCTGTCAGCTTCACTTAGCTAACAGGTTATCTAGTCTAACTTTCTAATTTTGCGCTTTATTGTGGCTAAAGGAAGGTCAAAAGGTTTTAAACATTCAAAAACAATATCAGTGCTGCCAAGTGATTTATCTTACCATGTGTTGGAAATCTAATCTATTGTTCTCATCATTCAGCATAAAAAGAGAAGCGGAATTGAGAATTATTGTCAGCTGTTGTTACCCACATTAATAATAATTACAAGTTATAGAATTAATAACTACAATATGGACTGACTGTGTTGTCTAGTGTAACAAATTATGAATTTTGATGAATATTTAATACATTGTCGTTCAAACAGCGACATATATTATGAGTATAATTAAATAAATTCTAGCAATCACAATCGCAGATACAAAAACTAATTTAAAATGCATTTCATGAAAATATTTTTTATTTTTATTTTCATTAGAGTTTAATTCTGTTATTGTTTAATCACTGTCACTCTTTTTAATTCAGGCCATTGTCACGTTTGCTGTTGAGTCACGCGCGGCGCATACCAGCAACCATGCTGGTGAATAAAAAGAAAACAAAATAACCGTGACTATTGGACAATAAGACCACAAAGAGGACAGCAAAAAAAAAAAAGAGCAAAAAAAAACTTCATTAGTTTATTGAACTTTGATTATGAGTTATTAATTTTATTATTATTAGCATAGCCTAACTAGTTCTTGCAATACTATAAAGTAATGGCGACAAATAAAATAGAAATCACAACAATAAATAAAATTACAACAATTTACCAACAATTTTATAACAATTTAATAAAATGTAATGAAATTCAATTGCATTTCAATCACAATATTCAATTAAAGTTCAGTTGCTATTATAAATAACAACACAAATCAATTTGTTCTTGCATTCAAACCTGTTCTAAGTATATGTATGAGTATGATGTAATTCTGGGAAGACGTAGGCACATCATATAGTTCCCGTTAACTCTCTAGAATGATGTTTTGTACCTTACGATCCCGGTAGTGCCCTTAATACGTTCACGCCGGCACATACCACCGGTGGCACGCAGTAGATTGCTTCATCGGGCGGTGTGTACCACCGGTAGCCCGCACTAGACTGCCACATTGGATATGATTATGCTATTAGACGGTAGGTAACACCAAATATTTAAATCTTTAACAAAATTCATTACTGTTCACTGTCAAAATTCAAAAGATTTAATAAGAATGAGACGAATTTACGAAGAAAAACACAGCACTTTACACGATACCGTTGTAGTGCTGTAAAACAGCTGACGTCCGATAGAGCGAAAAGCAGCCGCCAGTAAGTGACAACCATGAATTTCAGTGCCGGCGTGAACGTGTTAAGTTACATATATGCAAGCATAATTAGTCACAACAATTTTGTTTAGTCCTGACTATAACCTAGCTTCTCACACCACTTATGGTGTGTGTGTTAATAGTATCCATAAGAGGCGCGACCTACTGTTTAAATTTGATTCAGAACGATAGATTTTTGGGGAAACTTTTCATGGCAATTTTTATTTATTCTCAGAGTTTTTGCCAAAAATCTACTGAGAGGAAGTCGCCTATGAAATATTTTTTTCGTTTTTTGATTTGTTGGAGATGTCGGAGCTGATGTTTGAACTCCGGCCTCTATACTAGACTACGGCGACTTCAATACGATAATAATAGAGTAATTAAAGCCATGTACAGGAAGATTAAAGTACGAATGGACGCATGGCAGGGATGTATGCTGTCCCCTCTTCTTTACAATATTGTGTAGGATGCAAATATTATTGCCATGAGTAGATCCCTGTGTGTTAGAGGACACAATTAAGATGTTCTGTCTTTTGAATTGGTATGGTTTTTTTTATTATTTTTAAAGAAACCCCTCGGACAAGAATAGTTAGGAGTGATTATTTCCCTTAAAATTAGCATGAATTTTCTATTATTCAATTGCAATATTTATTAACAATTGACGCCAGTTGTATTAATTTTAAGGCCTATTTTTGCATGTTAAACAAATAAAAAAAAAGTTGTTTTAATTGTTGCATTTTAAACAAATACTTGCAGTTTTTAAACAAATGCCCCACAAGAATAATTAATTATTGACTTAGATATCCGTAAACGTGATCACAATGCAATGACATATGAAAACATATTTAATAGTCATGCTTACTTACAACTCGGTCCTGAACAGGGATGGTAAACAATGCATTGTTCAATGTTAAGAATATAAAGTTTATTTTTTAGTTTATAGTTACACCTATCGAGCCACTATTACTTCCCATACCTGGCTGTATTGAATGCACGGCAGGTTTTGACACGAAAAAAAATAAAAGTGTTAACGAAAGGACGGCTTAACGTGTGTGTAATGTATGAGAGAATAACAGTCATTCAGCGATAATTTATAATAAAATTAAAACTTGTTTGAAAACAACAAAAAACAACAAAAAAACAACAACAAAAAAAGTAATAAAAAAAACAATAAAAATTAGCCACATTAATTGCAATATAACAGTCATGTTATTTATAACAGTTAATTGCAATACTCCATATTATGAATACAGTTACAGTTGGCATTAGCCGTTAGTGCATTTGTTTTTGTTTACCTTATGCAATTAAATGAATTATTATTTGCTTCATATTTTTATTTTTCCGGTAATTTATGTACTTAAACATACAAATGGCGAGCAATAATGATTTATGAAATCACTTTCATTTACTTAGGGAGCCTATAACCTAGAAATATAAAATGCACAGGCTATGAGGAATCTTTTAGACCTAAACATGTAGTTCTAAACTGTTGTATTATTCGTGTAGAGCTATTAAAGTACTAAGACGATATGACAGTACTGTCCTCAAATCTATAAAGCCTTCCCTATTATATCTTCGCCTTCGAAAAGCTAGGTTGTAATCCTAACTGAAGGGTTGTGATGGCCAATTATGTGTGTAAGTATGTATTACATCTTAGCCTAAAGTGTTGCTTTTTGACAAACTTCAGGCTGCTGTTCGGTGTCGGTAAGAAAAACTTCCTATCTATGACATTATAAGCATTCAGGAGCACCTTCTAAAAGGGTTTCCTCATCAAAAAATCTCTTCCAAACAAATATTCAGGTCCTATGAAAAGGTCCTGTTCTGAAACAACTACTCGATAGTCGAATGCAAATCTCTTCCCAGTTTTTTTACGGGTTCAATCAAAGATGATGCCTGATGCCTCTTCAGGACCTTAGCTAGGCTCTGGAATATGAGGAGAAATATAGTTTTCTCCATGCGATGTGAGCAAAATTGACCATGAGATTTTTTTTTCTTATACAGCCAAGTCTAGCAAAGGTTTCTAATACTGTACGTTTCCCTCATACTGTCCACGAAGTTAAGCCTCTTTATATAGTGACAGGAGAATACCCGGTTTAACTAAGGTAATCGAATCATAAATGTCCTACAACATGTAGAAGATTGTTAGTTGTATCCCACATCATTTTAGGAAATGCCAAGCCCTTCGAATTGTCTTCTAATAAGGCGATGGCCTGTGAGAAGCTCAATGGCCAGACCCATTCTGGCCAAATCATTCTAGGAAATGTCAAGCCGTTCGCATTGTCTTCTAATAGGGCGATGGCTTGTGAGAAGCACAATGGCCAGACTCATTCTGGCCAAATCATTCTAGGAAATGTCAAGCCCTTCGCATTGTCTACTAATAGGGCGATGGACTGTACGCAGCTTAATGGCCAGACCCATCCTGGAAAAATCATTCTATGAAATACCAAGCCCTTCGCATTGCCTTCTAATAGGGCGATAGCCTGTGAGAAGCTCAATGCCCAAACGATTTAAGGAAAGAAGATCATAAGTCTTCTTCTTATGCATAAAAGTCGAGCAGAGGCTTATAATACTGCACATGGCCTCATTCTGTCTTTTGTGAGCCTTCCTGTATAACGGATGGGTATTCACCAGCAGCATTAAAGGCAGACATTAAAAATAATGCCAATGAGAATTTGACTTTTAATTTAAACTGTCATATGGTAACATTGCATCTGTATTTTAGACTTCAATTATAAAACGCATGAAATTTAATAAATTTTCTTTAAACTGCCATCATGTACATCCTTTAATTCAATTTATGCTGTCAAATAAAAATTTTTATTTACGTTCCCATATTTGCCTGGCCAAACAAACGAACAAATTCAATAAGACGTGTTGCATGAACTCTGGTGTTCTGGAATGAATTTTTTCTTTTTTTCTTTCAAAATTAATTTTTTTTTTCTTCTTCTTCTTTTGATTGATTTTTAAACACAATTCAATGCACTGTCAATAACCATTAACAATAAAAACAATAATAAATAAACTTTTAAACAATTAAACACTCGTTCGTTATTATTGCCGATAAAATAAACACAAGCAATCATTTAAATGAGCACTTTTAAGCTGTGAGGTAATTAATCTGATAATTAAATCGAATGCAAAAAAAAACAAATCTACTTCTCTTTTTGTTCTTGTTGTTGTTGTTGTTGTTGTTGTTTAAATAGCCAAATATAAATTAGTAATGTACTGTTAAATAATTGTACGCGCACACATGTTTTACACAATTCAGTTCAAAGTTTACATAGATCAAATGTTAACAGTTATTATAACTTAATCAATAAAAATTATTCCTAGTTGGTTATTAGCTAGTTTTAACGCAATCTTAAAGACCCTTTCATAGTTTATCTCAATAAACTGTCTTAGTTATGCAGATTTGAAAATATTCAAACTTGCTTTGAATTTAATTTTTGTCCTACTTTTGACAAGCACTGTAACATTTGATAAAAAAAATTTTAAATTTTCTTTTAAACAAAAACAAAAAAAAAAGGAGAGAAAAAATTTATTGAAATTTTCTTAACGAGTCTACGTGACTTGTAGCACATTTATTCGTTTTCCCAGACAACTAACCAACGTGAGAGCGAAGGCCTGAGTTGAAGAACAATATTGAATGCACGTCTCTCGATTGAAAATGCCTTATAATAGAGACATGTCATGCATTAGAAACAGTTAAAGAAAAAATAGTTTAAAATTGTTTGCAAAATTCTTTAAATAATTGTTTAAATGCTTAATTAGTTTCTATTTTTTTTTGTTTCGTTCTCAACTTATTATGGATAATCACTTAATATTACAATATTTTTGCCAGTAAGGGAAAGATTTTCTATTGAAAATCTGATTTTCTAATCTATCGGTTGCCATAAATATGCTTTAAAAAAAAACCAAGCTCCTCTCTAGTGCACCTAATACAATAACCAAACAGAAAGCGTTGCATTTAGGCAGTAACAGATGGCAACTCTGTTATTCCAGAATCACCTACTTAGAGCGAAAAAAAAACTTAAATAACGATACTAAAGCAAAGCATGCCAAAAGAAAAGAAACCAAAATCAAGAGATGCTTGATACACAGGATTACGGCCTAGCTTGATAGCAAATCTATAATCTTCAAAGGAGCGAATAATTAAAGTGATCTATTTTTTAAGCTAGTAAAAGATGTATCATATGGCATAGGGACACTGTCGAAAACTGCATTTCTAATAAACTGGCCAAGGCCAGTACAGAGCTCACAACTCCTAACATGTTACACAGCATAGGCGTTGGATTGTCACAAACTAAACTAGACATTATCCGTTCATTCAAATTATCCGTTCGTTCAAAGAATAACGCCAGACTCTGGCGGATTTATAAGATAAGAAAGACATAGGTGGTCTGGCAGAAATTGCATTCCTAATGAACTGACCAAAGCCGATACAGAGCTCACAATCCTTGACATGTTATAGTAGATATTAAGCGTTCATTTTATAGGGAAGCCTTCATTGGCAGTTACAAGCAATGTTACTAGACTCTGCCGGACTTATATGGATAAGAAGAGAATTGCATCTCTTCTCTGCTTTTAAACGCATGACCAATTGCAATGATCAGAGGTTCCTTTTCTATGAAAGACACGCCAATAGAGTTTTATTGCTTCAAATGCTACTGCAGCTATAGATCTGAGGGAGGTGGGAAAGACAATTTTGCACTTCATGTTTTAGTGCCCGCCTTTTTCCATGTACCAATGCTTTGATACTCATTTACGAGAACGCCCAAATAGAAATTATTGCAGTTGCAAATTTCTTCTAGCAGAGGGTTTGATTTCCTATAGGTTATATCTGTTTCCCCAAGCATGTCAGCTGAAATCAATTATAAATCGGTTTTTTGCCTCTTTCAAAATTGCTATAGTAGGTTCTAGGATTATAGGGTTGCCATCTTTTGTATTGTATTATTCTGCTGAAGATAGGTGACGTTATCTGAGAGGAAGTATTTAAGCTTCTATTAGAGAATTCTATCCTATCATTCTCAAGACTTCATTCAAATCTGATATCTACTACTTCGATAACAAGACCAATATATACTATGCTTGAACTAATATTCATAAAACTCTCAAATGAGTTGTAGTTGATGTGTGGTTGGTCAGAAGGTAGAGTTCTCCACATAATTTCTTTTGTAGAAGTTCCAATGTCATACAATACCTAGACATTATTGCTTTATTTTACTATTCTCAAGCATAGATTCATGTCTAGAGCCTATCCTAATGGATTTTTTCGATTTATCCTCAATTGATGTTAGAAAATTAAAAAAAAAGGAGCACAAATACTTTTAAAATCATTTGGCATGTTGTGCTTATTAGATACAATTTAAATTCAGATTAAAATTGTTAAAATTTTGAGACTTCAAAAGGTTTAAAGCCCTTTCTATGGCTGCCGGTAAATAACCTTTACTTTTGCCATGTAAAGTTCTTAGTATTCAATAATTGTTGATACTTTATCTCTTATTCTTAGAAAATCTTCTTATAAATTCTTAAAATAATCAAATGTTTCGAAATTAAAATTTAATTTAAAAGCAAAAGAAAAATAAAGCAACAATTTTGACCATGTTTTTATTTTTGTCTGTGGTATTTAAATGTTGTTGTTTTTGTTTCAGGTTTTTTTTTTGTCTTTTAATTGCTTTCTTTATTTCTATCTTTCTATCTTTAAATTCTTTTTAATTAAAGTTCACTGACATTTTCAATTCTATTCAACAAATTTGAGAATGTCGCTTTAAGCCTTATTAATACGAAATATTTTAAAGAATTTAAACTGCATTTACAAGTATTAACTGGCCACACTGGCCATTAAGAATTTATAAACAATGTATCGTACTTAATTAATGACAGTTAATTAGTTAAAAAATATTGTTATTGCAACAAATAGAATTCCGAGAATATTTTTTTTGCGTAAACAAAGTTGATTTATTGAAGCCTTTAATGGCATGTTTTCACACAAAGTAATGCCAAGTTTATATTGTCAATTAACTGCAAAGTGATACCACAACAAATGACAAAGGCAGTGCAAAATTGATGAAATGACGGCGGTCGTTACCTTCTAAAATAAATATTTTAAGTTTAGAGTTTAAGGTCAAACGATTTAAACAAGTTACTATTGAGAAGAACTTTTCAGTAGTAAAATTATTTGTTAAAGCAACGGAAACAGATTGTAATCGTTTGGGTTAAGTTTTAAGTACAAGGGAATGTATGTTATTCGTCCGGTGCTGCAATAATGTAACTATCAGCGGGTTATTGTAATGAAATAACTGCTGATCACTATATAATTGGTTATTACAACACCTCAGTCAGGATCACACACCCCACTTATGTTATTTGTGTTATGTTGATGGATATGAACCGTGGCCTCACGTCTAATAAGCCAACACACTACCTACTGGACTATGGCGGGTTCAAGTGGTATTTACTTGGAATCAAGTCCACTTGCTAAGTAGAATACAATTGCCCTTCTATTTAATTTTCCAATGCTTCATAGGAGTCAGGCTAAGGCTGTTATATTATGGGAGCTTGCTTTCCCAATATGAAACATTAAATGTTTGACCCTAGAAGTTGTGATATTTGCCTGTCAAGACCATCAAAACCACACAGAAGAGTCACATGTGTGAGTCATTCTTTGTTTAGTTCAAATAACGCTGCTTCTAGTCGCCATTTGACTATAATCGATAACTTTAAACGTTGTTGTAAATAAACCTTTGTCCACAAGCTATCATTATTACACTTCAGCAATGCTTTAAAGATGACAATGAAGGTTTTGAACGTGTGTTTAAACTTTATGGACAAAATAAAACAAAAATCTTTTGAATAAACTTAAGTGATATGAAAAATATAAAATATTATGCGATATTCCAGACATTTGTCAGGGTAACATGCAAGGGTACATACAGATCCATTCATTACACGGGCACGTAAACAAAATAATCTCCAGTGAAATCAATAAAAAAAATAAAAACTTTTGTTCACCACTTTTTTAATGTCACTTTGGTGTCCGAAAAACATGCGAAAAAAAATTGTTGAAGCAAAAAAGAAAAAGTAAACATAAGTATTCCTGTTGACCTAGATATGCATTTAAATTGTTTACTTCTTTAGTTTGCAAGGCTTGGCCCAAGAACACTTGAAAACAAAATGGTAAACAAAACTCATATCATTTCAAGCATGCCAGTTTTGTATTCCAAAAATTTTCCATAAAAAATACAAAAAAAAAATTTTTAAATCTACGTAAATTATCTGGTAATGTCTGGTCTTAATAACCTAGATTTTAAAAATTATATTTGTATTTAAAAAATCAATCTTAACTTAAAACATCAATGCCAAGCCACTGAGAACTGTAAAGTATGCATGAACCAGTTCAAGTTATTTAATGTAGCGCCTTAAAAACATTAAAATGCAGTTTTAACTTCTGCTGTTCCCTCTTCTGTCTGTTGTTTGTCTGCCCGTAGCTAAGCCAAGTTCACTGAACTGGTCATTTATTCATGCGCTTAAACTAAAAAAAAAACAAAAACAAAAACTTTTTATACGATTTACAAACCGTGCTTTTGAATTTGCTTTTCTGTCTGTTTTAATACAAAAACAAACACAAACTGTTACAATCTTCAACAAATAAATGCGAAACGATGACAAAGAAGACTTAAAAAAGAAGCGCAAGCAGTAGTTTACCTTCTTACTTGACCGCATTTTGTATTTCAAATAAAAGAAAAAAAATTTATATACTGACGTCGTTGTATAGTACCCCAGCTTAACATCGACCGAGAATAAAATTTTTTTTCTTTTTCTTTTAATTTTAATTGTAAATTTACCTCAAAACCCAAAATTGTTTTCGAATAAAAACAGAACACAGCCAACACAGTTTTCTTGGTTACAAAAACAACAACAACAATTACAATAGGCTGGTACAGATTGTTCTGGAAAGTTTCGTTGAGCTAGTTAGTGTGAGTGAGGAAAAATGTTTCATTCGAATTTAAATTTAGAATTGCCTGGCTTTCTGTATATCCCTTTGACCCCTGAATCCTAGAAACAAAAATATCAACCAAGAACGCAGTAGGAAGTTCAGTTTGCACCACCTTTCGACGGTAATTAGGACTCAATGAGCAAAGTTCTTGACTACAAGCCAATTCATTGCAAAAAAAAAAGACATTGTAAGTAAAAACAGATGGCAACTCTAATATTCTAGAACTTGTTACAGCATACCAACAAACTTAATTAAGGAAACTTTTACAAGGCATAGATTGTAGTAATGGGAAGCTAGGTTGTTCTCGTAATAAATATTCTGACAATGTTCAACCTTATAAACCCTAGTCCAGAAACCACTCGAAGCTTCCGATGAAGCGACTCAGACTACCAATTTCAATGCATGACAGTTCAGTTTGTGTAATCATAGATCTATTACCCGTATTGATTGAGACAAAGTGGTGCTAATGGCAGTTACGTGACCTTAGAAGGCATTCAAAGCCTATTAATGTCATTGCCTAAGGTTAGAAAGAATATCTGTTACAGGACTGCTAGTCCGAAAGCACATTAAAAGGAGGAAAGTAAAGGCATTGGCACAAAAGAAAGTAGTGGTCGGAAAGTTGCTTAAGGCCCTATGGTGCTTTTACGATCAAGTAGAATTTTTTTTTAGTTTAGTTTGTTTTTAGTTTAAATTTTAGATCCGCTTTTCTTCTTTTCTTGTTGATTTTTCTATCCATAAAGCCATTAACGCAAGGTAAAGAAGATAAGAAAAGTGTTATTGAAAGAGTTTTCTAGACTGTTTTTTAAAAATACGATTTGCATGTCTAGACTTCATTTTAAAGCAGCTTCAAGGAAACTTTGTTTTATTATGGCCCATTATGGCCTACATTTATAAGCATATAGCACCCTAATATGCAACGTACCATTGGGTACATAAAAATGTATGAATGTCTGACAAATTGTAACCTTTCAAGAACATAATGATCATTATTATTATGATTATTATTATTTAAAAAGGTTTTCATTTGTGTTGTATTTTAATTTTTCTTTTTTTGGTGTTTTTTTTTTGTTTTTGTTTCATTTAAAAATTTTCTTAAAATGCTTACGTATGGAATAAATGCATGATTATTTACGTTTGAATGCCGGTGTTTATATAATAAATTCACACGCTCAGAGACCACAAAACATACGTATGGTATGTATACGAATACAAAATACGAATCGAATACAGAGAACAAAATAAAATTGTAAAAACACTAAAAAACCGGAACTACCTTGAACTCGAAATGTTGTTTTAAAACCAACATCACCTGGATAGAGTCCCTTGTTTCCTCCCGA
>QOCX01006771.1:0-10922 GCA_005959815.1 Sarcophaga bullata
TAATTTTGATAGAATGCTTGATTGATTGTCAAATCAATTCTTTGAATTACAGAAAATAAAATGCCAAGCTTTGTTTCAAATTAATTACAAATTCACCCTCGTTAACTGCCTACTTACCATATAAGACTGCCAAGCTGTTTAAAGACAAAATTGTTGACAAAATGTGCGTTAATTATGGGGGACGGCAGTAAAAATTTTTATTGCCTGTTAAAGATTCGTTAAACGTACCACACAAAATTGCAAATCAAATTGGAACAACTACTGCCTGCTTCACACTCTCTCTCTCTCTCTCTCTCTGTCTCTCTGTCTCACTCTTTTGCTCTTAAAGCTAAGCTAAGGCTTAGGCTTTCGTTGAAAGCATAAGTTTAAGTTAATGTGGCGGCTACCTTTAGCTGCCGGTAGAGAATAAATCAGATCGGATTACAGGCTAACGGGTGTTTGTATGTGGAAGATAAATTACAGGATATGTATTGTGCAATGAAATTTAAGGGGACCTCCACTCCCCCTCCCTCACTGAAAGATACTGCATGATTTGAAACAATTTCTCGGAGAAAAAAAGGCGGCCAAAATTATAAAACAAAGTTGCTTGATGAGTTGAGTGATTGTAAGTAAACCCATCAAGAAAGCTGGAATGAGATCAGATGAGATGGGAGAGGAGAGGAGAAGAAAAATTTATAATTTTTTGGGGAAGTAGTCCTACGTGTGGCGCTAAATTTGAAAATATTTTTGTTGCTGCTGCAGCAACACGTTTTCCATTTGAAATCGTTCGTTCAATAATTGGTAGGCATTTCTTTTTATTGATGGACACAACAACAACAACAAAAACAACAACATATAACGATGATGATAATTCCACAGATGACGATGATGATGATGATGATGGCGATTGTGGTCAAAACAAGACAATCAATCGCCAAGAAAAAAAGAAAAGAAAAGAAAGGAAACCCAAGTAGAAATCCAGTAGCAGTTTCAAAATCACATCACAACTCTAATGTGATGCGAAAAAAAGAAGAAGAAAAACCAAGAAGCAGAACAAGAGGAAGAAATAAAGAAAATAGCAGCGCGTTATTAAATACTGATTACCAATTACCGACTGACTACTGGATTGAACTGAACTGAACTGATTAAGCTTGAGAGAGTTTTATGGAGACAGAAAGACAGACAGACAGACAGACAGACACTCAATATCAATTTAGCACAACTCAGATTGATGCTGATGCTGATGACGATGACGACTACGATGAATTATTCGCTGTGTACGCGAGTGTGTTAAATTGAAACAGAGATTGTGTGGCTGTGGCTGTGGCTGTGGCTGTGGCAACCTTGAAGGATTTCATTTCTTTTCAATTCAATTCAATTCAGTTTATAATGCTTAAAACCGAATTACACGTACGTGCTTTAGACAAATTCAATTTACCAAACAGCATCAGCATCATCGCCATCATCAGCATCATCACCAATCGACACAATAACTCACCGCAAGAAAAGAAATCTTCCGTCATCTCCATGGCTTTGGACAATGCAAACGCAACAGAAACGATTTTTTAAAATGAAAAACCAGTAGCTGCTTAGCTAACTAGGCAAGAAGACACTGTCAGCGTATTATCTTCATACTCACTTGTATACGCGGCATGGGTACGTGTGTGTAAAACAACATTTTTGAGTTCACAAAGGTCTTGAAAACAAATGCAAAATTGCTTCTTAACAAGACTTATAGAGCAAATCACTGTCAGAGCGTCACAGTCACATACCAATCTGTAACAATCACAGCCTCAATCAGTCTTCAGCATCAACAGCGTCATTGCAATCCACGCATAGCATTTCCACTGCAGCACGTTTTTTTTTCTTTTTGTTTATGCTGCAGTGCCTTATGATATGATGATGATGATTTTCATTTGAGTAAAACTGTTTTCTTTAACAGTAATATACGAGGGTAGTTGAATAAATTTCGGTAAATATTCAATATTGAAATGAAAAGGATTTTAAAATACGAACACAAACGATAACAAAATCAATAATGAAGTGCAGAAAAATGTGGAAATAAGAAGGAATTGAATGGCCTTGCTGTATCCAAAGTCTTATTGGGTTCATAACCCATTAAACTATGTCTGTAGCATGTAAGCTCTTACAAGTGATCTCCTTTGAGGACAACGGCCGGTCAGGTATATCAATAACGACCCGCTTGGTAGTCCATTCGTTACTGAAAGTTGTGATCTTTAGCACCATCAGGGTAAAGTACAGAAAGTACGTTCAGTACGTACTGATTTTGTATGTCCAAGACTGGCCATTACATGGTACGTATGGCTTTATAACCCCAACAGTAAATGATAAAAATGCGGAAAAGTTTCTGAGAAATTCTGTTAAAGTTTTCCTACGAAATGTAAAATGTATTGCTTTTGTATCTACCCTCGGTATAACAAATTATAAAAAACAAAACTGAAAATGAAAAGAAATCAAAACGTAGTTTGATTCTCGTTCGATCAACCAATTTCTGAGTGGATCATGTCACAACTTTTTTTTTTCGTTGTTGTTGTTTATGCTACCACAGCACATCACAACACGCACCACATTTCTACCCAATGCGAGTTAATTGTGAAATTGTACTCGGCCACAGTAACAGTTTCTGTTCTTTTTTTTTGTTTGTTTTGTTTTGTTTTCTTCTTATTCTTCTTCTCCTTTGTTCATTTCTATGCACATATGATCGTCATCATCATCACTCAGATCGTCATCGTCAGTTCTTTAGATTTTTATAATGCCTTACACAGCCATACTCAGTTTGTCAGTCATCACTATAACGTAATGACCCCACCACTATCCATCTTAGCTTTTCGCTGAGAATCTTTGCCACTGCCTGGCCTACTTCTTTTACGCTTTTAAAGCATATGAACGCAGATAAACGAACGAAGAATGGATTCGAAAACAAAAAAACAAAAAAAAAAAATCGTATGAAATTACATTCGCTATGACAACCAACAATTGATCAATTTGCTGCTGGTTGGGGTTGGTTGGGCTGTGCTTCTTTTTTCATCTCTATTTTGTCGCTCCGTTCAATACTGATGACGTCGTTTGTTTTTCTTTTTTGTTTTCATCTTCTGGATGTCACTTTTTATATGACACCAAACAAAAACAACAAAAAAACACGAAAACATCAGGAACACGAAAAGCCATTCTGTGGCAGACTTGCCTTTCGCAAAAAAAAAAAAAAGGAAAACTGGAACACAAAGTATTGGGAAAACAAGGCCATATCATTGGACTACGACAAATGTGGCAGCGACATTAATGAGCTTGAAAACAACAACAACTATGCACTTGGAAAGCTCCTGAGGTATGTAATGATAAAAATAGAGATTTTTGAATTGGAAGTCAAATTAATAGGGGGAGGGAGTTCTTCATTGACTAGGCAATCCACTTCCAAAATGCCAAACCAAACAACATTTAAGTCACGCAATGTCCGTCAGTTAGGCGGCTTCTCAAGTTATTCAACTCATAAATTTGCGCCCAAAGTAGTTGGAATTGTTTGGGATTGGAATTAAATGTGGCAGTACAGTGGACCTAAGTGGCATACCTAATGTGGTTTTTATGCGTAGGCGCCTCCACCCAAGTAACTGAGTGTTAACCATCCTTTTAATAAAAATTCAGTCAGGGATACATGAGGTGAAAGATAGTTTCCACACTGCTATCTTTAGGTCAACAACTCCTAGAGAAGCCACTCAACCGAATGTCAAGTCTCATCTGCCCAGGACTTTCAATGAGAAGCGCATTAGACAGCAGCTGAGTCGTCTCTGCTATAATCACGCAAGTCGACAGGCGTCATTGCATGTTACCTTGCTGCTGTCAATGGAATTGAATCTCCTTGTAAAACGAGTGATAATATCTAAGTTTGGACTGCAATCAATCGAAATCCCTGTGACCTAAAACCTTTTGAGTTGTGAGCTTCTGGCACTGGACTCGGATAGTTCAATCGACAATGAAATTGTCAATTTCAATTCCTATGTCCTAGAACTCCAGATACAGTTTTTGGCCCTTTGAGTGAATTCAAAATAATTCCAAGAAATCCTAGGCCATTAATGGAATGAAAACGGTAGGCGAAGACTCTTTTGTCAGGCACTTAATCGCAGCTAATGCTGATCTGGTAAATCCCAATATTTTAAGGGAAAATCCCGCCTAACTTAAAATGAATGTTGCGCCTTTTCAAAATGGGCACGACTTGGGCCTGGAAACATATGTAATGGCCTGTACGCTGTTTTGGCTATTCTAGAGAGTGTCAGAGGGTTCCAAAAGCTGTAGCTCTCGACATTCTGAAAGGGGGGAATCACATTTCGCGCCAAAAGCTGTGGAAGAAATCGGTTACCACAGGAAAGTTTCTAAAATCTGTTGTTTGGGAAACGGGTAATAGGGATTGTACCCAGGATCCACGGAATAATCAATTGTTGACTGGCAAAGGCGCCAAATATTGTAACTATAACGGACGTCTATCGTTATTCTTATGGCGTATGTTTGTATGGGGACTTATGCAAAAGAAAACTATCCACGACTTATCTCAATGATTCCGATTAGCAGGATGTCACGATAATTCTTCTCTAATAAAGGATGTGGTTGTGGACAAAGCATCTGCCACAGAAGTGCAATTGAAGATGTTCACTTGGGATTCATATTGAATTTCTTCAATTTTCAATCAAAAACTAACCATTCATGCGACACAGAGAAAAGCCTCATCCAAACTAGATTTCATTCATAAGCTCTAGCAATTGGAGGCTCAAATGGTTAATGATGACTTTCGTCTTTGGAAGTTTTCCTTCGATTATTAAATTCATGTTGCCGGCTTATCTGGCCACTGATTGGCTGACTGGCTGCCTCGCGTTTTTAATAGAATTTCCACACAAAAGCTCCTTAACAGTGGGGAAAAGAAAAATTTTTATTTTCGTAACTCTGTAGTACAACACACAAAAACACACAACTCTAAGCAGACATGCATTGTTGGTAGTGGAGTTGTTGTTGGAAAAGTGCTGGCTTTATACAGCAGCATGATTGCTTTTGTTGGCCGCTAATGGTGGATGGTTAAACTTTGAACATGGCAACCATTGATTAAACCGCATTTGTACTGCGTACTATATGATGAAAGTACTACTCTGTTATTTGTTGGTTGTTTGTTGGTCATTTTCATTTCTTCTATCAATTTTCGAACAACAACAACAACAACAACAACCAAACAACACAAACAACAACAAACAGCAATTGTAAGAGTTATATTAAATAAAATTGGAATGAAATTGTAATATTCATGGTTTGTTTTTCTCAATATGTAATTCCTTCTTGTTGTTGTTAAAGTAGCTTTATATTATCAAAACAACAAACAACAACAACAACAAAAAACAATTGCACAACAAACCATAAAAGTGTTTCACACTAATTTGCAAAACTTGTATTTGTGCGTATATTAACGGGCTGATCAAAGCAAATTCACCGCCAAAGACCAGATAAAAGCTAAACCAAGCCAAGCCAAGCCAAGCCATGCCGATGATTAACCGGAAGACCAATGATTGTTTGCCACAATAAAAAAAAATTTGGAAAAAGAAAATTCAAATTCAAATAAACAAAAGAAATGAAATGAAATGAAGAAAAAGAACACAAAACTATGAATGAATAAAATTGACTGGATTGACTGAATGAATGACTAATGAAATGAATGAATGAATGACTGGATGACTGAATGAAATACTGAACTGAATGAATGACTGAATGATTGAATGAATGAAATGAAAATAGAAAGAGAATAGCTCATCTGAAACATCAACACCGGCTTTTATGGTGAGGAACCAAAAAGAACAGAACAGAAACAAAACCGAACAGAACAGATCACAGTGCAAGCTTAGCAGAATAGATGTAGAAACGACGAATTAAATGAAAAATGGAAAAAAAAAATGAAAAAAAAATAAATTAAACTAATGATGTCATTCATATTGTGTTGTTGGTGTTGTTGTTGTTGAGTATGCATTCTATTAATTACATTTAATGATTTGTTGTACAACAACAACAAACAACAGTAAATTATTAATTCATTATATTCGCTCTCTGGTTTAACAAAACACTTGTAATTGCAGCAACTTATTCTTCCTATGCTTCATAGGATAATCTCTTCCAGCTTAAAATACTCATGCCACATTACAATTGAAATTGAAATTGAAATTGTTTCATGGAGAAAAATATCTCGGAATTGTTTTATTTTTTAAATTGCTAAATGACTGACTTATTGGCACTTAATTTTGCAATTTTCAGCTTAAATGTGATAATTATAGAGAGTACTCTGCGCCATCTAGGTAGTCTAGTGTAGTGGCAGTGATTGTCTCGGCGGAATTAGTGGCGAGAAAGCGTTATATGATCTATTTGGAAATGCTCGCAAAGGTCTGGACGAACTAAGCTTTTATAGTAATGAAGCCTAGATTGATATCGAATACAAACACCAAAAACATCCAATTTTCTTACCTAATTTATCTATATAACACGTTAGTCAGGATCACATCGTAGCCTCTTTACACCAAGCATGTTGTGTGTGTTAATTTAATGCTAGAGTGTTGGAACTACAGTTTAAAGTCGACTTCGAACGACAGATTTTGTTGAGAAACTTTTCATGGCAATTTTTTATTTATTCTACGAGTTTTTGTTAAAAGACTGCTATGAGAAACTCGCCAAAAGAATCACGTTTTCGTATTTCGTTGTGTTCCATGTGTCTGGGTTAGGGTTTAAACCTCGGCCTCACGTATAATAAGTCAACACACTACCGTCCAGACTACGGCGGCTTTAAAAAAAATCCCAATGAATTCATAACTAAAAGTTAACGTTCCTCAGAGTCATATGAAATATATTCTGGACCACAACCATCAGTAACACCGAAATTATAAACCAAGAAAGCCAAAGTCACCGTAGTATAGTAAGAAGTGTACTGGCTTCTGAGAACACTCTAGCTCAGGTATCTCGATCAAAATAAAATATGAAAATAGTCTTCTGGCAGAAATAAATAAAATTGCGATCAAAAGTGTCTTAAAAATCTTTCGTTCGAAGTCGATTTTAAACTGTAGGTTCCGCCACTCCTGGATAAAATTAACACACACAACATGGCCGGTGTAAAAAGCTAGGGTATAATCCTGACTGAAGGCTTGTTTATGACCAATTAAGTATGTAAGTATCCCAGACTATAAAACACTTGTAACCACAGTTAGAATGATGCCGGTGCTGGGTATAGCAAAAGCCTATTTTTATGCAATTCCTGTACTGCCAATATATAGGCCAATTGGAACCCTTCGCACATTATTCCGACTGAAGTCTCACATGATCTGCTGAAACACTGGCATGGGAACATAAGCAAGCTCGAAAGTGTTCGTATTTTGTACAATCTGGAGAGGGCGACCAATTAAGTATGTAAGTATCCCAGACTATAAAACACTTGTAACCACAGTTAGAATGATGCCGGTGCTGGGTATAGCAAAGCCTATTTTTATGCAATTCTGTACTGCCAATATATAGGCCAATTGGAACCCTTCGCACTTATTCCGACTGAAGTCTCACATGATCTGCTGAAACACTGGCATGGGAACATAAGCAAGCTCGAAAGTGTTCGTATTTTGTACAATCTGCGAAAGGTTCTAGATGGCCAACTTATGTATCGTATGTTTATTGGGGCAAAAAACACATTAAAAGCGACCCGACCATGGAGCCTGTAATATTCGTCATGACACATGCCTCGGTCCGATTCTAGTTTGGGAAATACAGTGGATGTTGAAGGTTTACTTCGCCCGCAGGTAAAGCCTAATCCTTGCTACTTCTGGCTACTATTTGTTTCGATCGATACAAAACGCTTTCACTGGATTAAATAACACTTCATAGCAAAGTAACAAATATTGGCTCGAAGACACAAACGTTTTTTTTAACGAAATCACCAAAATACAAGAAAAATTCAAAGCTTCCTATGGACAAAAACAGGTTCTTTCAAATACTATCTTACATCAACGTTCATTTCCAATAAAAATTCGGCTTTTAAGTTATTTCATCGCAAAAAAATTATACTCGCTTGAGAATTTATTATTAGAAATCAAAAGATGAAAACAGCCGCTTAGTATTCAAGAACCTGTAACTTTAATTCCTCGATACAGTATTGTTGATTGGTTAATATATTCTTTAGGATCAAATATTAATGTGGATTCCAATTGAAATTTTTCGGTCCTTATTTCTAAAAAAAAAAATAATTTTTCAATTTGAAACCTAAAAATTTCTCCAAAATCTTGCGCGATACAATCTACAGAATCCAATTAGTGAGTTAAAATAAAGCAATGGCAACACTGTTACCTTCATATCTCCTGTATTCTGTTGTTTTATGAGACAAAACAACCAACTCTTCTTAGCAGCAACAACAATGAAGAGAAAAATATTCTCTGAAAACAAAAATAAAAAAAATCAACCAAAAAACTTATCGTGATATTGGTTGTTCGTAAAACGACTATAGTTTATTGTTGTCCCTCTCTTACGTATTGATTAGGCGGTTGCTATCAAAAAGGAATGTTTTTGTTGCTTGAGTTCATATACTAATGACTGCACTCTTTCTGAAGAGTTTCAAATTTATGGTTTTCTTCAAAACAAAAAAACAAAAAAAAAACAAAAACATTCATTCTCTATTATATGAACAAACATACTCCATTAATGGCGTATCACTGGCACTCTTTTTAGTTTTACTTTCTGCAGCATTTTCCTCACGCTTTCCACACCCTTTTTCACCCGGTGTTAATGCACGTTTATACCCGGCCTTACTGTCCTCCTCCTCATCACCATCTTCATCATCATCACCGGCTACATTAACGTCCGGCGAATAACAACGACTACCCGCTGAACTTGAACGAGAACGTTCCGAACCATCCTCGGAGGGTATAATATTGGGATCGAGACTCATTTGTCTTAAGAGCTGAGCCTGGGTCTGAAAATGTTCCTGCAACTGGCGTTGATAGTCCCAAGCCAAACGCTGTTCGTAGTGCAGCAAGGCAGGTGGAAAGAAATGATGCAGAGGCAAGGCAGGGCCAGCAGCAGTATGATTACTGCTTTGAGCTGCGACCGTTATGGGATTACCGCTTGCATCCCAACCAGGTGGTATGACTTTGTGTAGATTAGGCAAGTCCAGCATGAGTAGAGGAGCTGGTACCGCTAGACCGGGTTGTAAACGTTCGGGTATTAAATGTGGCGGTAGAACGGGAGCTGCAATAGGAATACTTGGTGGTTGAGGAGCTGGAGGCAAAGGTTTTGGTGAGTTTAAATGACTTTTTTCCTCTTGCCTATCTTTTTTGCCCAAAATATCTGCGATTGAGAAACTTTTAACCCGTTCTGCACTGGATCTTCGACGTTGTGGTAACGTTAAGGGTGGAGGGAATTTTATTGTTTCTGCAGAATGCAGATCCACAGTGGGTTTAAGTCTTTTGATGGTAACACACTGAAAACTATTACCGGGCGGTGGACTGGGCGAGCCCACCGATATTTCCGACATGGCAGGACTAATGGAACGTAACATTGTCATTGAGATTGTGACGCTCAAACGTTAAAACGATCACACTTTTAGATCTTTTTTCTTTTCACTTTCAAACTCAGAATTTTCTGTTTTGAATTGACTTTCACGTGAACATTTTCTTTACATTTTTAAACTTTACACTGCGTTTTCATTAAAATTTTTTAATGTTTTACGTTCATTTAACACCGTCGGTAAAACACAACGCATTAATTCTGTTTGAATTTTAACACAAAAACAAAACGCACAAACACACAAACCACATGAAATGAAATCTAAAAACACGCAAAAATGGCTCGTGGCGCCCGTGAATCAAGCGAAAGAGCGAGCAACTGCGTATAAGTAAATGAAAAAATGCCTGAAAACTGGTAACACTGTTTCACATACGGCGGTTCTATACAACACAACAACTACAACAGCAATAGCAACATCAACAGCAAAGTTATAAAACTTGTTTGCTCTCATCATTGTTACAAACACTAGATAACGAGAAAAGAGCCTGTGTGGTAGAGAGAGAGAACGAGAGATGAGATTATTTTGTGTCGATGCTACAGAGAACGCTGTACACCTGATGTAAATACATCATAGCGCAAAGTAACATATTGGCTGCGAAACAAAACGTTTGTTTACGAAATCAGCGCAAAATGACAAAAAATTCGAAAGCGTTCCTTGGCGAAATCTTGCATACTATCTATAACCGTTGCGTTTCAATGAAAATGTGCTTAAGTTATTCTCGCAAAAATGTATGACTCGCTTGAGATTTATTGATTATAGAATGCAACAGATGTAAAACAGCGCTTAGTTTCGCAAGAACTGTACTTGTTCGCTCCGATTACAGTATTTGATCTGTTTAATAGTTCTTTAGGATCCGAATATTAAGTGGTCCGCAGGTTGAACAGTGTGTTTCGGTGCGCTCTATTTGCGTAAGAAAGAGGATAATTTGGTTCATTTTGAAACTAATGTGTCCCAAGAATGTGCGTCGGTTTCGAGATCCATTATGGATTAATGAACAAACTGACACTTGGTGTACCTTCATGTTTCTGTATGGCTGATTGTTTATGAACAACGCAACGCAGAAAACTCTGTCTTGGCGAGCGACACAAAGTGAAAGAAAAATGATTTCTGAACAAAAAATAAGACAATGCACCGAGAAGCTTATGGATGGTTGTTCGGTAGGACGACTGATTGATGTTTGACTTGTTGTCTCCTCGTGTACTTTGATTTACGTGCTATCAAAGAGATGTTTTTGTGTGCTTGAGTTATTCTGTGGACGTCACGCTTTCAAAGGTTTGAATTGTTGATGGTTTTCTGTGCAAGCAGAAGACCGAAAAACAAGGAACAAAGAAACATCATTCTGTATTTATATGACAACAGTACTGCC
>QOCX01006773.1:294-10920 GCA_005959815.1 Sarcophaga bullata
TCACTCTTAATGAGTGCATTGGCTTCTGCAAGAACACGTGTGAACTGGCTGAGCCCTAAATACGGCAATTTTACTTATTAACGTAGCCACCACCAATATGAAAATGAGCTTCATGAGAAGAGATGATTTAGTTTGCAAAATCGACATCATTGTGCAGTTTCTCCTTGGCCCAATAAATGCCAACGTTGCTCCAGCGTAAATCGGTTAATTACGATCAGTAGAGATAAGATATTGAATTTTGCGACAGAATAGAATGACAAAAGTATTGCCAGATTCGAAATAATCGGTGGTTCAAATTTAAATCGATAGGTGACTTACCCGATAGTTCATTCACAATAAATTTTTCACAGAGAGCGTTATTTGAAGGCAATCTATTTGTCTATTATTCTAGAACCAACTAAAAGAGATGTTAAGCAGAGGTTCTTCTATTTATAAAGGTACCAGCTTATAATAGCGAATTGTTACATTTTAATTACTGCCTGTTGTAATATGAATATGAAGGCACTGAATCCTATTAGCTTAGCTTACAAGCTTAAATTTCTTTTCCAAATTTCAGCAGAAATTAATTTCCATACTTAAAGAAGAATTAATGAGTCATGCAAGCTCTCGAAATACCTGGAAAAAGAGTTAAACTATGATAAACATTACAAGGAAGTCCTTGCCACAAAACCTGTGTATATGTGTGTGTGTGAGCATTCCTTTTCACATTTTTGGCAACTTCTTCATTTACGTGCTCATAAATACTCTGCCATGGTTCTTCCAAAAAATTTACATTCTCCTGTGAATGCACTTTTTAGACACCACCACACGCATACACATACGCACACACAGCAAACCAATTACGTACGTTAATTTGTTGTTACGCGTAGTGGAAAAATTCAAAGTCGGTAACCGCGCTCCGCTATACAACACTGTCTCATTTTAAATGGCTATTTATGTTTGTTGTACAACAACACAGGCTGTTGTTGAAATAATCACAAGAAGAGTCCTTAAAACTCATTTTACATTGTGTGCTTATAAAACAAGTAATACACGTACATGTATTCACATACACCCGCATATATATGGGAGAGCATATATAAGAGTGCATAGGTATATTTGTATTTGTCTACGCAGTTTTGTTTTCTTTCTCTCTTGAGCAGTTACTGTGGCAATTAATTGTTGTTTCCTTTGGCTGTTGGCTGTTGCAGTCACGGTTTTTTTTTTCTTTTTTTTTTTGTGGAAATTATGAAAATGAATGAAAAAGTCAGTCATCACAAGTTGCCACGACTACTTCAGCTGACTTCATTTAGCACAGCATAATACAGCACAGCATACAAGCAATTGTAATGGCAACAACGACAACGACAACTGCAACAAATAATAACGAAAATGAGCAGTCATTTACTCAGTCAGTTAGACAGTCAGTCTTTCAGTCACTGACTCGGCATGAAATGAAGAGCTCGCTTACACTTGAAAAACAATCATAATTAGTGTGTAGTTTCAGGATGTCTAATGAATTTTCACAGAACATTATAAAGAAAAATGAAAAGACAAGCAAAACGAAATCAAAAAACCAAAAAAAAAGCAAAAGAAAAAAAGGAATCGCCACTTTAAATGACCAGAGATGCCAGGTCTGTGTGTGTGTATGTGTTTGAGGTTAAATTGAACCCTTCACAGGAAATAAAAATCAATTCTTAATTAAAATTTAAAGAAAAATTTTTACCGAAAAAACTGATTCACTTTAAAGAAATTTTTGAGAGAAAAATTTTAAATTGCAAGGATCACAAGGATCCCGGTCAGACATCAAAAACGAAATATGAAAAAAATATTTTCTTCTGCGGACTTCCTCTCAGCAGATTTCTGGCTTAAACCCTGAGACTTAATAAAAATCGCCATGAAAATTTCTCAAAAAATCTGTCGTTCGAAGTGGACTTTAAACTGTAGGTCACGCTACTCATGCATAAAATTAACACACACAACATAAGTGTGGTGTGAGAAGCTAGGCCGTAATCCTGACTGAAGAGTTGTAATAGCCAATTATGTTATGTAAGGATCATAAGGATAACCATCAGCTCACAGTTATTTTCAATATTTTAAAGCAAACAGGAGTAGATTAAATTGATAACTTCAAGTACCTGTACACTGCAAGGACTTATTTTAGTATCTTATGTAAGTCCCTGTGTACACTTTATTGGTAATAATGTTTCGGCATCACAAACACAATAGGCTTTGATGTTCTTAAAACTGTTTCTGATATTTTCACGGCCATAATGATTACTGGCAGACGCAATAGTATACCATTGAAATCCATACCATAGTCTAGTAGGTAGCTCATTAGACGTGAGGCCCAGGCTCCAACCTCATGTCAGTCTTCAAACGAAAATGTGAACAAAAATATTTCTTTGGTAACTTTCTCGCAACAGATTTCTGGCAAAAACTCTGAGAGTCAATAAAAATGTCATGAATAATTTGTAAAAAATCTGTCATTCGAATCGTCTTTAATAGAGAATCACTTCACATATAAGATAGCGACTACGTGTCATCATAACCCGCCCTGCAGATTTCTAAGGAAGCTGCTTTCAAAACTGGTGGCAACTTCTAGAAAAATCTTCGAATTAAAGCCTATAATGGCCTCGTTGTGAAATTTAAATGTACCGGAATAGCTACAACTATAGTTTGAGCAAGTCAAGTTCTTTTATCGTCAGAGCAAGAATTTAGATGGCTTAAGAGGGCAACAATAGCCGCCACAGTCTAGGGGGTAGTGTATTAGATGTGAGGCCACAGTTCACACTTAAGGTCAAACATCTCTGACAAAACGAAATATGAAATAATATTTCTTCAACGACTTTCTTTCATTAGGATCTGGCAAAAACTCTGCAAGTAAAATAAAATTGCCATAATAAGTTGGTTCTGCCCCTCATGTATAAAATTAATACACACAAACACAAACAAGTGATGTAAGAAGTTAGGTCGTAATTCTGACAGAAGGGTTATAATGACCAATTGTGTATGTATGTGAGAAGGCAATCTGTCAACTTTACCACTCCTTTTCTGAGGCCGAAACCCATTAGAATAGGTTATGCCATGCTAAACTGGCCGTTTACTGAGCTTGTACGGGAATAATCTGGCACTCAGTTTAAATTTGGCAAACTGCTGGTCTAGCCAATTCCCTACATATGCTACAGTCATACACCGGCTGTAACAACAGAACAGAGACGAGGATAATCTTGTGTAGACTACTGAAAGGATAAGCCAAATCCTCCTTCAAATCTTTTGGTTAATATAAGCCAATGGCAATACGAAAAGGCTACAGTGAGTATATCGAGAACAAGGGAACTTAATACATGGAAACTGCTACAGTGCCTTCCAAAAGAAAGTTATAGCCATCAGCATTCCTTAAAACTATACTTACAGGCAGCCCAAACATCAGTGTCGATTATTTCTTCGAGTAAAGGCTTCTAGAATTGCCTTCCTGGCTATACCCGAAAACTATAGAGACGAACTCACCGATAGGGGCAACAAACTGGATCCTCTTTGTGATCTGTACTTAAGCTTCGCCATGGCCACAGTTAGCCTAGAGATTAAAAATAAATTTTCCTTCTTGGGAGAGCTAGTAAACCTGCATTTCGGGGATTGTCTTCTACGTAATCATTCCCTTTGGTTCTTGACCGCCCTCTACGCATATCACTTCATTATTTCATTCCTCTATGCGGTCCTCTCTGTTAACGATGTTCATGATGTGCTCTATCTACCTTAACAAAGGAACATAATTAAGCTAGTGGGGTAAACCGTAACACATTACTGATTCATTCATTAGACTGCATGCCTAAGATGCAATAAAATGGTTTAAGTCCCCTACGTCACATACGATTTCTGGGTTTTTTCAAGCATTATTTTAGTAGAGAATCTGCTTCAATTCCCTGTGAGTGAAAGCCTTGATCCTTGGTATCATAGAACTCCTATTAAACAGCAAGAGCTTGGTATTATGTATTATACTCCAAAAATCGATAGAAATAAGAGAGGATTTTGAAAACAATGTTGGGCCTTGATTGGGTGATTGTGATACGCAAAGTTTTTTGTGATCATGGCAAGTAAATAAATTAGCGCTTACAACTTAGATTGTTTCAGAAACTGGGTCTTAACCCGTAACCCTTAAATAGATGTAATCGGAAACCCTGAACCTATAATAGAGGTTGCGAAGCATGACGGGTATTCTATTGAATTATCGTGAATACTTTTTAATTTAATTTTCCGAAAATATTTTTTTCTAGTATTTCATACACTTCGCTCTCTGATTACAATTTCTGTAATGATTTGAAAATCCCATTTTAAAGGGATTGCAATTTGAAATAATTTTCACAGCAAATAATAACAACAATAACAACAACAACAACAGGAAAATAAAAATGAAAAATGCGTTCTTCTAACACTGTTTAATAAAAGCAATTACGAAAAGCAAACAGGAGAAAAAAGGAAGAGAAAGACTTGCAACTAAAGAAACTAAATAAGCAATGGCAGTAGTAATGGAAATTGAAAAGAAAAAAAAAAAAACGGTAAGAATTCTTAAAAACGGCACACTTTCTTCATTACATACATACATACATACATACGTATGTATGTACACAAACTTTGTGTGAACAACACTAACTTATGTTGCTGCTGCTTGAAGTCTTGAAGTGGAAAGTTAGAAAGTAACTAAGAAAATAGTAAACGAGTGTACATGTATGTATGTAGGTATGTATGTTTATGGCACTACATTAAGAAGGATCTTATGTTTTAATTGGCAATTTAAGGCAATTAATTTATATCAACATTAACAACAACAACAACAACAAAAACAAGAGAAAAGAAAACTTATTTTCTTTTCTTTCAATCGTTTGCCTGCATTGTACATTACGTTTCAGTTTTCTACTGTACTCAGGCCAACAACAACAACAACTTAAAGAAAATGAGGCAACACACATATACACACACACACACACACAATAAGAATGTGCAACAAATTCATATTGTGCGACACTGTTTTATAACTTTTAATATTAATTTGCCATTCATTCATGCCATTTAGTTGCGTTGCGTTGCGTTTCATTACGTTTGGCTTTGTTTTGTTTTGTGTTGTTATTACGGTTTTGTTTCCTTTTAATACACACACACACATACACAACCATATTTGCAACTGTATTTGTATATAAAATGTCATTCTCCTTGTGCTTGGCTTTGTTTCCAATACCAGCAGCTTAAAATGTAATGGTGGTTGCTGTTGACGTTGACGTTGCTTATAATTAGTTGATTATGCTTCTTCTTCTTTCGCTTCTTCCGCTTCTTTGTTTTCATTCATTCTGTTCTGTGTATGTCTTAAAATATAACGGCATGTAGGTGTTTGTGTTTGTGTTAATTTTCTTTGAAAATTTTCTGTTTCCATTTCGTTTTCCTATTCTTTTTTTTTCATAATTTTCTTGCTTCTGAACAGCTTCCCATTTCAATTGCCTTTGAGTGTTGCATGTTGCAAGTAGCATGCCTTATAATTACAAGCAATCATCACCTTTAGTAAGCAACCACAATGTCTCTCTAATAAGAAAAGGGGAAAAGCTAGGAGAGAAAGAAAGAAAGAACGCCATCATCACTGAACTGCATTTTCCAAAATTCAGTTTCCTTTTCTCTCTTATTCTCAGTCATCCTTCATTTAATTTCCAACATCATCTACTGTGTGACGTCAGAAATATTGTGTCAAAAATTTTTATCAAAAGAGCAACACAAAAGAGCAAATTTCATAAGATTTCAGAGGAATGCTTAGCTTAAACTTAGAGGCAAGCTTTGATGGAGAAATGTTTTTGTTGCTGAACTGATTGCTCTCTTTATGTCATGAAATATTTTTAAACAAGCTAAGCTACAGCAGTGTCTAGAAGTTGACAGAACAAAGGCATCACGGAATTGGAATACATCTGAGTTTTAATTGTAAGTCCAATTGGTTCGTATAACATCTGGAAAAGAAAGCCTGAAGTCCAAGATTTGCTAGGTAGTTTAGTATAAATATTCTGTATTAAACTGAGCACCGTTAGAGACACTGGCACTCTAGGATTACTGTGTTTTATTACGCATATTGAACTTTAAAAAATAATCAATTCACCTGACGAGTATAACGAGAATCCTGAATACGATACGCCATCTCTATACTCACTTGTGACTCACCAATGCCCTCTTGTGACCACATGTCAACTGTGTGTGATCCGATCAGAAGAGTTATACATGTTCGTCTGTGTACAGTAATGATAGTAATAGCACCAATGACTTAATATTCGTTGGATAATTCCATTGAGTAGAGTCTATCACACTGGTTGAATTTCAATCAATCCTCCATCCTAACAATCAAAATTCCCTGTGCCCGAATGAAGTCGTCGTAATCTAGTAGGTAATGTGTTGACTTATTAGACGAAATCCCTTGGTTGAAACCCTCGATTAGACATCACGAACATAACGACAAAAGAAAAAATATTTCTAAGGCGGCTTCCTCTCAGTAGTCCTCTTCCAAACACTCTGAAAGTGAACAAAATTGTTATGAAATGTTTTTGAAAATTAAAGGCTTCCTAGCCGAAGTTAAACTGTATGTGATGTCACCACTCATTAATAAAATTCGCGTACACAATATGAGCGAGTTGGGAGAAATTAGGTTGTAGTCTTGACTAAAGTCCAATAAAGTATGAATATGGTACGTGCGGAAATTTTGTCTAACTGAAGTCCTATATTTTGAACTTCACTTTTGAGCTTCACATCTTCACAATCATCATGAAGAGAGATGAGCAGTGTTTCTAATACATGCTTCAAACATATCATGAAGATCAAACAGTTTAGCAGGAAGATGCCTTCTGCTTGGCTTGGTACAGTGACAATGAAATTGAAAAGTAGTTAGTGCGTAAGAAAAGAGTGCGTTTTATTTTATGCACGTGTAGAAATCTACTTCGTTACATGGCACCAAAACTTGCCTAGTTTAGTCCACAATCACACAAAAACAACAGATTTTCCTTAAGAAGAGTCTCAAGGTCATATGCAGGATATTTTGTTGCAACACCATAAGCACAAACAGTCTGTAAAACTTAAAAAATGAGGAAGTTATACTACAGCAAATCAAATTTTAAGGATGTCATATGTTTTTAAGAAGGGTGAGGAATAAAATAGAAAGATTTGAACACCTACCATAAAGTCAGTTCGTATTGCAACAGTCAAGGCGTCAAAATGTTTTTGAAACATAAGCACAATATCGAGTAAAAATCAGCATCGTTTCCTAAGAGAGTTTGATTATCTAGGGACCGGATTACTATAATGTGGTAGCCACTTTGGCTACCTAGTTTGACGACATAGGACCGCATTACTACGATGTGGTTGTCACTTTGGCTATCCAGTATGATGCTAGCGACCACACCACAATGATGTGGCTGTCACTTTGGCTACCTAGTTTGATGACTTAGGACGCACTACTACGATGTGGTTGCCGATTTGGCTACCTAGTTTGACGGCTTAGTACTACACTACTACGATGTGGTTGCCACTTTGGCTATCTACTTTGATGACCTAGAGACCGTATTACTACGATGTGGCTGTCACTTTGACTATTCGGCTCAATAAATTTTCGCTTGCAGTCAACTACGCTTTTCACATTCCTTTAAAGTCAATTTCCTTACTTCTCAGAGGATAATACAAAACTTTTTCGACTCATTTAAAGTTCTTTTCTTCTTCCATCATTTTCTCCACGAGCTTTTCAAGCCTAATAGATTTTTAAATCTTAGTTTCATGGCCATTTGCTTGCTTTGCCATCGATTGCACTGAAAGAAGGTAAGTTCAGCTTCATCATGAATTGCCCTCTCTCTCTCTCATAAATAAAGAACAGTGAGTTCACATTTGTTCACTCCCTAAAAATATTTCTAAAGTGCCCATGACCAGAAGGCAGCTGCTGCATGTAAAAACAGATGTACGTGGTCGTAATTTTGTTTTTTATCGTCCTTTTTATATCGTTCATCTTCCCTTTCTTTCGCTGTCTTGCCAACATTATCAATTTCGGATCTTGCATTGATCTTATTAGTGTGGAATGGTTTTGACTATCAAGTCTGCCTACCAGCAAATATCTTGTCCCCTTCTTTCACCTGAAGGTCTATCAAGAAAATTCTGGACGCGATTTATACAACCGGCATTGATACTGTATGGTATGCCACGATTCACTGCGCATACCTTAGTCTCTGGGCCATCATCCATTTCTGCTTGGCTGCATGCCTTATTTTATGTCCATAGAGGAGAATGCATTATTAGTTGCCGTAGTATAGTAGATCGTGTGTTGACTTATTAGACGTGAGACCGCGGTTCAAACCACACGTCAGACATCAAAACGAAATATGAAAACATATTTCTTCAGCGACTGCCTTTCAGCAGGATCTGGCAAAAACTCTGGAGAGTGAATAAAATGTTGCCATGAGAAAGTTTCTAATAAAATCTGTCCATTCGAGGTCGGGACTTTAAACCTGGTAGGCTTCCGCTGCTCATAATAAAATTTAACCCACACTATGTAAGTGGATGAGAAGATTTTGTCAGTAATTCCTGACTGAAGGATTTTAATGATTAATTACGTACGTATGCTGATCTTCCTGGGGGACACATTTGCCACTTGTAAGCCATAAAAATTGAAAATATGCCAGGATTTTTTCAAGTTGATTACCCTTTAGGTTTAAAAAATCCAGTGTAATTTAGAGAATTATAACTTATGTTCCTCAAAATTCTTTTAGTTTGATACGCGAACATTACACAATTTAAATTGCATGTGGGCTACCAATTACCACAATTCAACTCTTTAAACATCTAAGCAGTTCGATACGAATTTAAAGCCTTGAGTGAGTTGTTTTTCTTTTTTTTTTTCTAAAACTTCTTCTCTTTTTTTTTTTTTATTAATTTTCATTTATGTCCTGTTCAATTTGGAAAATCCAAGATAAATGCCGCCCCCGCAAAATGGAGAGTTCGAAACAAGATAATCATTATTTAAACCCACTTTGTGTAATTTAAAGTTTTTTGACTTTTTTGCCACAAATTTTTGGAAAAACTTTCAAACTTTCTAACAAACACATGGGACCAAAATGCTCTGCTGTTTTGTGTGTGTGTGTGTGTGTGTATGTGTGGCATGTGTAGCTATGTAGCTAGTTATGTGCAACATACAGTAATTGCTGCATTTTGTGTTTGCCTATGTATACAAAAGAGAGTGGAGGAACTAAATGGAAAGAAGGGTTTTGGGTTTGGGGGTGGATGCATATCCCCATGAAAGCATGGGATGTCCAACCAGATAGCAAATTGTAATCAATTCGTGCGTGGACAAAATTTTTAGAAAAAGAATTTATAAAATTACTAAAAATTGCATACACACACATACACACACACACATCCATACATCAGTAGTAGTATCAGCTATTAAAGTTGTTCCTGTTCCTGTTTAGCCATGATGCACTTTATCAAACACAACACGTTGCAATTAGTTTGTATACGAAGGGATTTGAACTCCGCTTCACTACTTCGTCCACGATAACTGCACACTCTTTAAGTTGTTTTCCTTTGGAAAAGTTTTGTGAAAATTTTAATTGCTGCCAAGCATTGTATGAAATTGCGTAATGAATACATACGCAAGAAAACAAAGGAAGTAAAGAAAGAAAAACCCAACATAGAGAGAAAGAGAGAGAGAGAGAGAGAGAGAGAGAGAGAGCGACAGCGAAAGAGGTAGTTGAGAGTATAAAAAAAATAGAAAACCTAATAAATATTTAGCAAGGGTTGCCTTTTTTTAGTTTTTCTTTTGTTGTAGTTGCTGCTGCTGTTGTTGTTTTACATTTTAATTTCAATTTTATACAAAAAAAAAAACACAAAAAAAAGAAAAAAACCTAGAAAATAATTTTAATTTTCTTCAATTAAGAAAAGAAATTCAAAGGAAAAGTTTCGTATTTTTTTTCTTTGTTTGTCATTTTAAAATATTCGACGCCGTAAAGTATGCTAAATTTAATTAAGGTTTCTTATTTGTTTCTTAACAATATAACTCTCATGCCATGAATTTTATGAGCAATTTTGCCTTTGCCTTCCTTCTTCTTCTTCTTCTTCTTCTTATATTGGTCATCCATTTGAATTATTCTCTTAATTTTCTTTCATAAACTTACTGCGAAAAAAAGTTTTTTAGCATGTACAAAATGGAGAAAATAAAGAAATGAGTATGGGCCAACTTTATTAGGTTTTTAAATCATTCACTATTTGTAAGACTGCCTAATGGTATGCTATTATTTTTTTAACCGCCCGAATGTATACTTTAATTTTTTTCTTGTAATTTCTTTTTAACGCTTGGTAAGCAGTTAGAACAGCTATATTATGCGGTCAACATTTTTTTTGAATGTAGTACAAGCATAGGGTCTCTTTTCTGAAGAGTTTTTATCTTCAAATTGAAAGAAGTAATACGCAACGAATTTCGTATTCGTTTGAAAAGACTTATTGATGCATTATGCTGTGGTAATTGACATTAATGTGTGCCATGATCTTCTGGTCTAGAGCACATTATAAACGTCCATTTCCTTGACTCTAGCCCTACTCAAAATCTGGCTGAATTTGACCGATTTCATGATTATTTGACTTTGAGAC
>QOCX01006774.1:0-10918 GCA_005959815.1 Sarcophaga bullata
TGTTAGAAATGGGGTCAAAAAGAAATTACTTTAGAAATCTTTCAAATTATAAATTTCATTTAAAAGATATTGTTTAAAAGAGAAAGAAGTGTAAAAACAAAGGAAGAAAAAAAGAAAACGCAATGATCGAAAGCCAAACCCATTTTGTCTTCCTAAGAATCTTAAAAACAAAAAGAATCCAACATACGATACGAGTCAAGAGATAATCTCCCCCAGGGAGCACACGTAGGCAGGCAATGGAAGAAGAGTGTAATGGCAAAAATATAAAGTAACAAAAAAAAAAGAGTCACTAAAAAGGAAACTGTTCAGCTTAAATTTGTTGTTACACTACAGTTCCGATAAAGCTGTTTCTGCAACGTCAACGCAATAACTCTTATCATTTAAAAGCAACACACACACATACACTCAACAATGAAATTTTCTCATATTTAAACAAACAACCCTTCGTAATCAGTGTTGCCTTTAGGGTTACCCTTCACGATTTTTCATTTTCACAATATTTTTCTATTTTAAAGAAAATTTCATTCCTTTTCAAAAAAAATAAATAAAAATTATATAAAATTAGATATCAAATGGAAATCAAAGTACATACTGCACTACAGACGATTTCTTAAAACCTTAGGTTGAATCTAGCATGTATCAAACAGATAAAACGAGATCACATTTCGTAAAATTATCGAACTGATCTTAAAAACCCAATACAGTTCCAGGAATCAAATTTCACTTCAAAACGTTTTATTACTAATAAAGTCGGAGGTTCCAAATAAACACAGAGAGATCCTGACGTCTTGTAATACAAATTAGTGATAATTTTCTAAATTACATTACCGGATCGTTTACAGTCAATTTTAGTTTTACAATTTGTTTTCCTCTAATATCAAACTGAATCAATATTAATACAATAAAATAAATTAAATTTATTTGCCAAAGTAATATTATTAACTTTATTTGAATTATTTTAAATTTCTTCCGTTTATGCAAAAAAACATTTGACTGGGCAACACTGGCTGTATGGTGTAGAATTTATGCGTCAGCTTTAAAATAAAATTGCCAGAGGAACAAAAAAAGACTCGAAAACTCTCTCGCAAGCAAGCACACACTATGAAAAAACTGCAGGAATTGGAGAATCACAAAAAAAGAAACCATATGCAAAGCAATGTATTTGCAGCATTAACACTTACAAAAAAAAAGAGTATAGGAATTCTAATTTAACACTCTTTGAAATTCACTAAACCGGCAATTTTTCTTCTTTTATTTCATTTAACCACACATATTTTCATTATTATCTCATTATTTTTAGCACTTTTCTATATTTTATTTTCACTTGCAATGCTCTTTTTCAATAATTAATCATATTTTATATATTGTTGTTTGCCAATTTCTTTTCTGTTTGTCATATTTTTTTATGTTACACTTCAATTTAAAATGTATCTTTCTCTTTTACTCTTTTATTGTTTTATTATATACGTATAGATTTGCAAAACGGGAGACTCACCTTTTACACACACACATGCACTCACATTCACACTCAATCACTCACTCAATATATGAGAAAATTTTATGTTCTTTTTTGTTAACTTCAAAGAAATCCTGGCCTTTTTCAGAAATCCGCCCAAAACTTTGTAACACAATGACTGCAATTTATTTAAAATTTTGATTGAAATTAAAATGTTATAATGATAATACAAATTTTACTTTTCTTTTATATGTAATATTTAGAGAAAAATCTATCTGTCGTTTTATTTAGTTCTGCGAGCGAAAACCGACAAACTTTGACGAAGAGAATCAGCGAAATGATGAAGCAAAGAAAAAAATGTCGCACTGTTTTGATACCACTGTTGCCGTTCTTCATTATTTCTAACCAAACTTGGATATTTTTTTGTTCAATGTGTAGATGTGCTTTTAGTTATTCTTTTTGTTATCAAAAATTTAATTTAATTAATTATTGTAAGTTAAATAAACATAATTTAATTTTGAAAAATAGAAAAAATATGAATTTAAATAAAATTGTATATTTTTTCTTATTTTAGTACTTATTCTTTCAAGATTTCCTTATAACATACTTTCTTCCTGGCAACACTGGTGGTTGTAAAAATTCATTTTTTTCATTCAAAAAACGTTAAATTAATTCACATATTCTTCTTTCGTGTCCGAATTATGAAAATACGTACATGCGTTGCTTGTGTGTCTCTTCCAGGGTGATGAGTTTTGGCAAAAAAATGTGGTGAATTTGTTTGGTGTGGTGAATTTGTTCGGTGTGGTGAAAGTCACAAAGTGCCTTTATTTGAAATATTTTATAATTTTCCCTCTTTGGTGATTTCTTTTCCAAAAGTTGATTACAAAATTTTTAAAGCCTGGTAACATTGTTTGGTACTAAAAATGCATAAAAACAGAGTCATTATCCATCAAACGCTTACGGCGCTTCTAACTGTCACTTTAATATTTAAATTTAATTTTGTTATTAAAACTTTAATTGTAAGTTATTAAATTAAATTTGGGAGGATAATCTATATTATTTGTTATAATCTATTATACAAATTTTTAATTTATATAAGTAAGTATTCATTTCTGCAGCTAGTTTTAAGTACAGAGTTAGATCAATAAAATTTTACGGCTTTAAAAAGCTGTTTTTTACGGCCTGCATACTTTAATTCAATAGAAAAAATATCATTCCAGAACAGAAAAAACCGGTGAAAAGTTATTGAAATTAAAAAACAATACTATGTTTTAAAATCATTCGAATAACTTTTCGGTTTTTTCTTTTCGTCTAATCGGTTTTTGAATATTTTGGCCCATTTTGTTCACAAGCGTTGGTGTGGTTATTTAGAGTATTGCCAGACCAATATTTCTGAGCACCGACAAACTAAGAGCTGGTATTTTAGAAAGTAATACCAGATCAGGAGGTTATGTTAAAAGGCAAGCTGAAGATTGCTATAAAATTGTAAGTAAATATAAAACCGTAATAGTTTTCGAATTATTAGACTAGACTATAGTTAGACTATTATAGGATATGTTGATATCAAGAGTAGTTGGAGGCTATCGAACATCTCCACTGTTCAGCTCTTTGTAGGATGAGCTTAAGGACCCTAGGTAGAGGTTTTGAGTGTTAACAGGGTTCCCCTGAGATTTATAATGGGATTAAATCGGTAGAAAAACACTATAACATCAAGGCGGTAGTCTTTAATTCCTATCCTTTGCTGCTTCTTTTCCCCTTGTCCTTCTCCTTATCTATCTTGCCTATTTTGGACTGACCACAAGGTATGCAATCCTATTGTAACATTTACAGTAAACCTTTAAGGATATTGATTGCTATCCTGAAAATAATGTTTCGATACCATTGTTTACGAAACAAAACATTCTTCATTAATGGAGCTTTAACAATTTTATAATAATCATCTAGATTAATTTCGTATTATAATTAATGTTATCTTAGTACTTAATTGGTATTTAATATAAACTCTTTAAATTTCAGTTTCAACATGATTTAACAAAATCTCAATACATTTTATACAAAAGCAAAACAAATAAAAAATATAAAATTTTACAATAAAAAGGCTTTATACTTAAAATCTGAATAAATGCAACAGTTTCCAATTATCCTATAAATGCATTAAAAATATAAGAAAAATGTCTCTTTTTCACTTGACCTAAAGCACTTGCTCTTGTGCAGAATGTTTGTCGCTGAACGAAAGTATAAACATTACATACGAAACACCCCAAATTTCAGCTCATCTTCACCAGGATTATATAAGGCGCGGCCTTTAAGCTCAGTCCATCGTAAGATTTGAACGTGTATGTGGCTGGATCAAATAATGCCATCATCCCAAAGCCGTTCAGTACTGAAATAGAGGCGACCTTCCCATCTCAACATCCTCTATTATTGGAGCCTTTAATTTCGTTAGGTTCGCTTTCGGTGTATTCTTTACCAGCACGTTTACGCTGGTCCGGGCGGTAACTTGCGCCAAAACATTGGCAGCTGGTACGCACCCATAACGGATAATTTCGAGAATTGGGCACCCATATACAAGATCTTGGTGAGTATGCTCGATCACACATTCCTTTTGACATAAAAAAACAATATATTATAAATTATAATGGATTATTATTATATTTTCTGCTCACCATAATTGCCTCGCACAATAGGAAGCTACCAATGATTACTGTAAACTTGGGAACAATTGGCAGCAAGCAGCTGCTGTCACCCATTTTTAGCGCCCATTTGTTGGCAATTACCATTGGCCTCTGCATCACCGGACCGAACCAAAAGGCCGGAGTAAATTTTGTAAAAATAACCGAATGGAAGTATTATGTTGGGCACACCGATTGGTATAAAATGTGCACCGCTTAGAGAGCATTTCGCGAAAACCAAAACACCATTTTTGGTTTTGCCATAATTCCCACCTTGTGACATTAAAGGCTTAGCAAAAACCCACAAACCAAAGTTTCGCCATACATTTTCTTGATTCGGTGAAAGTACTGCATCCACTATACGTGCTAATAACTTCACGTACGTCAAACAATTTTGTTAAATTGGGACCAACAAATGGCCATAACAATTCCTTAGGACATGATTTAGTCTTCAATCTCTTCCGTGGTACAATAGATTCCTTCAGCAGCCGTATATGTTTTTGTACTCGAATACAAAGATTGGTCGTTAAAAAGCATTTGTTGAGGGGTATATTCAAGTTGACTAACCACTTTCTGCCAAATAAGAGACATGCTCATCGTCTACCAGCATAACGGATCGGTGCCACCGATGTCTTACAATGCAGATCAGCACCTCCCAAGATCTTCAGCTATACTTCTTCGCACTGGTGCAGCTCTTCCTAGGGGTGACCGGCTAGAAACTTGTACCTGTTTTCTAACGATTATATTTCATTCGGCCATAGGCTGGTAATAAGCAGCCGACCGGCTGTACAACTGCCCATAACCACAGCAATTTGAGGTATGTGCCTAAAGCAGAACATATTTGCCTGGATTGTAGAAATGCGACCGAAATGAAGCTTTATCGGGAAAACACTTCAGCTTTGACGTGGTAAGTTGGGCACCGCCAGAACTACCAAATAGAATAGCAGGGCAAACGATTTTCCTGGGCACTTCGCCTGAGGCTGGGAGATGTTTCTTTAGGTGGTAATTGGATGAGTAAGTGTCCACCCTGTAACGTAGCTATCGTGGCAACGATAACGCCATTTCAGTGCTAAAAAAACAAGAACAAAAATAAATATTTGTAAATACGGATTTATGTTACATCCTTAAGAAAAGAATATAAAAAGTTTATTTCTCAACTCCTTAGGAATTAGAAATAATGTTATCATTTTGAAGTCGAGAAGCAGAGTGACCTTGTAACCATGTCACAAAAGAGCTATACACTTAGCCCACAGAAGCACGACCAACTACGCGTGTATTAATGCCACCGGAATTGAACACTTATCAGCTCAATACGCAGTTTATAGACCTGCTGTAATGTAGCCCAATTCCAGAAAATTGGTGACCCGCGTAATCAACCAGCCTATTGATACGGTTCACGTGCGCCAGAACTGTGCCCGCTGGAGTGCCGTGTGACGTTACATGGCTTTTTCCCAACCACCCAGTCAGAAACTCTTTCGTGAACTATTACGCAGTTCAGTTAACCGAAATTCGACATTTGCGTGGCAGTTTGTCCCTACAAGTGAAAAAAAGTACACACAATAATAAAATAAATATTCGAATTTGTCCGCGAAGAAATTATTTGCAACTGTCTGGTAGAAAAAAAAATCACCTTAAATTCGGTCCGAATTTTTTATCAATCGATGTTGGTAAAATATTTGCATCGCAACGTGTAACAAACGCACTGAACCACGGCCAATAAGGGTCGTTAGTTAAACTGGGAAACGTAAATACCAAGTGTTTATTAAACATAATTTTAACTAAATTAACTAATAAATAAATTTAGAAATAAAAAACAAAAAGACACAAGTTGGTGGGGACGAAATGATGGTGAACAAAAAAAATTGAAATTGATCGTGATAACAGCAAATGTCAAAATTATGTAAATATAAATCTCTGTTTTAAAGAATAACGTAACTGTTGTTAATATTGTAAAAAACTGTATTTTGAAATATCGATTCCAAACACTTTAACATTGTTTAACATATATAAGGATGATCGTTGAATGTTATAAAATATAAACTATATTTTATTTTTAAAACGAAAGTTGAAATTGATAGCCTTTTTAAATACAATCGCTCGTTCATAAATGCCTTTGCTGAACATACCCAATGAATCAATTTTTTGAACATTTTCTTTTCTCTTTATACAAACTTCGTTTTTGACCATTTTATAGCAAAAGAACATCCAGCGTTTCTTCTCGGCAAGTCATAAAGGAAATCTAAAATTTTAAGTGAAAAATGTTGACCGTACCAATTTGTTGGCTAGGCAACCTTTCCAAGGCTATGGTTTAGATTCCACCAGCCATGGGGGCATTCCCGGTGAAGTAAGTCTTTTCATTCAAATACCTTACAAAAACATAAAAAATCATTTTAGCTGACCATATGATTACATAATGTTTTTCTTACAATTGGAAAATGTTTGTTAAAATAATTCTTTTTAAATTATTTTAGAATTTGCCCTTCAGCTTAAAGAACCGTTACAGGATGACTGCCGTTTTCACTACCTTCACCGTTTTGGGTTTCGGTTCTCCCTTCTTGATTGTCAGACATCAATTGCTCAAGAAGTAAAGAAACACAATTTCTAGGTTAGTATTGATCAACAAGAGAATAATATTTAATATGATATAAAGTGGTATTACATATTATGATAAAAGTGTTGGAAAGAATATTTACTAAAAAGTCGCGTATATTTAATAATAAATAAAATAATTTCTATGTTACTAAAAGCAAAAGTTGCATATTTTAAGAGTGCTCTATTAGAAACTCAAAAGTTTCTTTGGTACTTATTCCCTAGATTTTTCTACTTTTACTCAAAATTTATATTAAAAGATCGATAAATAGTGATTTTAGCTTTAGTGTAGTTTTGCCTACCTTAAAACATTAGATCTTAATAAAACAAAATCCTTATTATTTATAGTGCAAGTGAGTAGTACGCCTACTAAAATTTTTATTGAAAGAGAGCTGACTTTCGAAATGGACTTGTTTAGGCTATAGCCTGAGATTTTTTTTAAATTTATTTAACATAAGCTCATTACGGTGTCCTTGTTTCAAGAAAGTAAGTTTTGGTGAAATTAATTACTTTCTAGTATTACAATACAATCTAGTCTAGTCCTAATTTATTTGTAATTCTTATATGTCAGCATCCTGGACTCCGCGTGACAGTATCGTATAGTATACATTTTTTTTACATCAATTTCTGAACCATGTTCATTCTTCTCGCACAAGTACTCAGGATATATTTTAATTAATTCCGTACTATAGCTTATGCAAGCATAACCGGCCATTTGGTTAGTGCTGTCACTCGCCATCTGCTCTTAATGTGACAAATCAAACTCCAATCTACTATTCCACGAATCTATTACATGTTTTGGCAAACATTAATTATGTTTAAAAAAGCATTAATTTTTCCTCATTGCAGTTCTGGTTTGTTTCAGATGATTATAATTAGATTTCCTCTCATGGGAAATACAATTGAACGAAGTTAACTGTTCCGAAAAAATTAATAAACAAAATAGTGCATAAGAAATTAACATGTGTAAAATTAGAAACATTTTAAATAATTGAGAGAATTTGTATGGATCTGTAGCAAACGCACTATACATATATGACTTCAATTTCTAAAAAATCGTCAACAGTTTTAATTGGAGCTGTTTATCTAAGACGTATGCTCTTAATAGGAATTCATGTATGTATGTATATTGACTCGTAAACTTTTTTCTAACTACAGTATTTCGCGTTATTGTGCATTTTGATAGAATCTAAAAAAATTCTAAGTTAAAATATAAACAGAATTTGGCTAATAACCGGCATGTCAGCAGATATTGTTATGCAACCATTGCATACTTGAGTGTGTTACAAGAGTATATAGTTTCATTAATTAGTACGATAAACTTTGAAATTTCCCTCATAATTATCTTATTTTTAGAATAATATTTTTCTATTTTCAGATTAATTGTTTGCTTTTAAGTTACAAAGTTATCGACACATGTGATGCGAAGACATTGCAATTAAAGTTATATTAGCGATGTGTTGTACGATTAAAATATATTCGCAAATATAAAAAAAACAACCAACCAAATAGTAAATTGTTTTATTTATACCAAATGTTCCTACACAAATGTGGAGAAAATTTTGTAAACAAAAGGTAAATAATAAAAAAAAATTCAGACACATTCAAGTTGGCTCAGACTTCAAAGTTATATGAAAATTTCAATATTTTATTAGAAAAAAAAATAAAATTAGCATTGCTTGAATTTATATATATTTCGCCATAAAAAATGTTTTTTCTTACTAAACAACTTGTACGCTCATTTCCTAATGTTGTTTTAAATAAAAATCAATTCGTACGAACCTTTAAAGGCGGAATTCCTGGTTGTGTAAGTTTGTTTACAGTTCGATTACCCTGTATTTAGAGAAGATGCTAATTAATTTCCTTGATTAAAAAATTATAGAATCTTCCATGGCGAAAATCCATGGATAACCCATTGAGATTTACTGCATTTTATCTATTGGTTGGTGGACTTGCATTTGGAGCTCCTTGGCTGCTTATAATGCATATAATGTTAAAACCGTATGACTATGTGGTGGACGAGGAATAAACTCGTTGGATTATCAATACTTGAATACATACAAAGAAAATTTATATGTAAATTATTGTTTTTTTATTGAAAAACATTTCTCTTAAATGCTATAAATATGTTAATTAAAATAAAAGGAAATTATTCCCAACTGTTGTCTTTTAGAGCCTCATTAGCGGGAAGTACTTCCAGTTATAGAAATATAAGTTTCAGATGTTCATACCATTTGTCAGCCTGTCTAAATTATTCGTTAAATAATCTCGTATTACTTTTTCTACGAATAATTCAACAAATTTAATAATAAGCCTTTCGAATGAGGTCTTATCAAAATTGGTGTGTTTAATTATAAGATACGACTTTATTTTCAATATTTCTTACAATGTGCCCTCTGACAAAACTTAACATACTTCCTAAGTACCTACGCCTTTAAAAAAAGACTGCATTAAAAACAGAATCAGCTGTTTTGTCGCTTTTCGTTCAAACATGCATATACATGAAAAAACAGTGAAGTAAATAATGCATGTACGTAATTTTATACACATATAAAAATAACATATAACTAAACATAATATATACATAAATTTATGTAAAATCACATCATTGGGGGACGTGAGCAGCATAAAATCAAATTCTCTAGAACGTCAGTAAAGGAAATAAAATAGCCATACGAAAGTGCCATAAAATATTAACAAAAAATACCTGTTTAGATAATTTGGAAAAATGTGTAAAAATACCGTAATGGGCTTTGAATTATAAATTAAAAGAAAAAATGTGAAATAGACCCCTTTTGCAAATGTCAAGAATTTTTGTTATTGGAATTTTTATGAATTAAAATCTTAATTAAAAAAGAACATTTGTTAAAAAGCTTACAAAATAAGAAGTGAAAGAGCCATATGGTTATTTATTATTTAATTTTCAATATTGGTGTGCTTTCATAATTAAATAAGTTTGTTTATATTATTGTCATTTCATACCCTTCGAAAATCATGTAAGTTATTACTTTTTATTTATTTTGCTATTTACGTCTAAGTAGTTTTGCATAAAGATTAGGATATTGTTTTGTGATCCACCGTCGCCACCCGCCACTTTTTACTTACCTATTTCCCCCTTTTTACCGCCCTTTTTCCAATCATCATCCATAGCAAAAAAAAAAAATAATATCGTGTGTTTGTTGTTTATAGAATACATATGCAGTTACGTTAAATTTTCACGTATTCGTCAAGATTAAATTTTTTACCACCCTCTAAGGGTTGTAGGCAGAGTTGCGCAAGAGATATAATATCTGGTAGTATACAGTTTTATATTTAAGGGGACTATATCTATTGTAATTTTCAAACTTTATTATAATAAACGTGTTAAACTTTATTACATATTTGTTTTATATTCAACAGGCGTGCTATTTTATTCTGAATATTTAAATTCTAAAGAAAATCTGTTGCCAATAATTAATAATTTGTTACCCGAATTTATTAATATTTCATACCCTTTGCAAGAATATAAATTTAAATTAAGGCGTGGTAGCTCTAACATTTTTATATAATGTGTAAAATACAACTCTGTACGGAGTATTTAAATTATGGGAAATTACCACTCCGTACTAACTGTGGTGGTTTATTGTTATTAAATCTTCCAGTTCCGATAATATAGAAATTTACAGACCCTTTTGTGCAAGTTAATATAAATTAAATAAAACATTTATATTACGTTAAATAGAGCAATATATAGCTTAAAATATAAAGTTAAAGTTTGATTATAGTTACAAAAAAAAAGAACATCTATATTTCTGCCGTGGGTTGTACTAACAGAAGTAAAGAATATATGTTATGATGTGTGTTGTAGAATATCTTTCGTTCAGCCCAAACGCGCGCGTCCGTATTGGCAAAAGTTCGGTTCATCAGATCCGGTCAGCTGCGTTGCAAGACGTTATAAATGGTATCCTCTGTTACATTAGAGTCTAAAGAGAAAATAAAATGATTTTTTGTAGTGTTTCGCTGTGTGTGTGTTTGTACTGTGTGTGAATTAGATTAAAAATGAAGTAAAATATTTCCATATTTGAAAATATTAAGAAAATTCTCTAAAATTAAGTAAATATATCTTCTTACAACAAATTGTTTATTGGAAAACTGAAAAATTAAAAATACCTGTTCAATGAAAATTAAAAGAAAAGAAAATTCTACAAAAGGTGTTGCTTAA
>QOCX01006775.1:0-10917 GCA_005959815.1 Sarcophaga bullata
ATTTGTTTTCGATATATTTTTATGGCCTCATATTCCCAATTCCCATTAATTTTTTAACCGTGTTAATACAACTCTTGCCCCCAAAAATCCTTGAATGTTCCAAGCATGTGTAAACGAACAATGGACGCGCATTTACTCTACTCCCATGCATATGTATTGACAACAATAAAAATAATAATAAAGAGGCAGCACTTATCACCAATCCATTGATTTCATATTGTTAAAAAGTGTATTGACAGTTCAACAATATGTTAACCGTGTGTCCTTGTAACGTCAATTTTTGTTTGTAATAGGATTTCCTATTGACTTTTTACTTAATCATATGGAAAGTAATCATAATTGGTAAAATAAAATGGAGTTCCTATTAAAAATATTTGTTAGAGATAAAGAATAATGAAAGACAAGACCACAATCAATTAATAAAATTCAAATATATAAATAAAAATTTCCAGGAAAAGTTCTCAAATGCTGTCATTCGGAGTCGAATAAACTGCAAGGTCCCACAAACAAGTTGTGTGAGAAAAAGTGATCTAATCGTGACTAAATGTGTCATTATGTATGGTATAACACGATAATAATATATGATAGTTTGTTGTCCACTGATTCAATGCATTTACGGTTGCCCATTATACTTAAGAGTTGTTATTCTTAGATATCACCAGAGAAGATCAACACAAATCTAGTGAGTGCACCGAAAATCACGCATCGGTTTTCGACCATATGACAAGGACATTTTGCCTGTTGATTTTCTTGCCGACGAGTATATCGTCTACTGTGTCCTAGAAGCAATAATGTTTTTTCTCATATCGGTGGTCTACCTACCTCGATGGACCTGGAGTCGTTTTGTAAAAGCACACAGGATGAGTTTATTAGTTTGAAATGAATTTATTTATGCTCTTACTATGATAGAGCTGGTATTTAGAGTTCCTTATCATTTGCATAAATCCGGCACAGTCGAAGAGATTCCACCCATATAGAAAGGAATGGAGTGTGCGTACGAAAGTAAACGGTGCCTGTTATTGTAAAGTATGCAACCATAACAATCGAAAGTCAACAGGGAGGTCTTTCTGAGTCCGGTCAAAGGTCTCTAACAAAGTTATATAACTAATGTTTTTATAACAATATGAGCAATTTCCATAAGAAAACGTCAAACTTCTCTTGTCTTCGAGTCACTAATTTTCGACTGCTAATTTAAAAGACTATATCGAGGTATAATTGAATGCCGTCTACTTTGCAATTTAGATATTTGGTCGCAAGACTCAAAAACTTTGTGAAATATAATTTGCTTCTGGAAGGGTGTTCCGGTCTATACATAGTAAACTTGAGTCTGTTGTCAACTACAGAAGAAAGAAGATTCTGTTTGATAATTATACTGGCGCCTGAGCATGAAGCAAATCTATAGAACAAAGTGTTATTAGCTAACAGTACCATATATAATTTAGTTGATTTCAATACAAAATTGTATGCAGGATACAGCGCCACTTCAGCTCACGGTTGATTATTGTCTTGAGGGACTGCCATTTATCTCATTTTGATTAAGACTTTTTACAAATATATCCTCGTAGAAAATTGAAGTCTGGTGAAATAAAGTCATTCTCTCTTATCGGACATACTCCCATTATCAAATCATGAACATATTAGTTTGATGTCGACCTTGAATTGGATATACTTTATTTATAGATTCAAAATGATATAGCTTTGATTAAACAAAATAAATGAATAATCTATGTAATTGGATGAAACTGCTGACCACTGTTTTAAACTTTTCACAAGTAAAAAATTTTTCAAGAAAACTCTGGGTTGGCTGGATGGAATACAAAAACTATCTAGTGTCTTGTGGAGGAAAGATTTGATAACACAAAATAAAAAATTAGAATAAGATTGAGCATGATTGAAGACGAGACGAGAGAACCAGAGACGATGATCGAAAGAGAAGATATGAAGAAGAAAGGTACTGTTATTGGAATGTCATCTGTTACGCTTGTAAATATTTATTTGTATCACTAATGCTCAGCCTCTGTACCAAAAAATACTTAAACTCTTTTGCTTAAGCTTGCAAGCACCTTATAGACATTATCAATCACACCAAAAATAAAAACGGTTTTCGATAGACCTTGCTCTACAAACCATAAAGCATGGCGAGTGTTGACTTTAAAAAGGCTGGTGAACTCCTATGGGCAATCTTGCTAGAAAGTATAGATTTTTGTACGCAAAGGACTACCTGGACTCAAACGAGTACCTTAGACGTTTCTACTAAGGTGAAAAATATTTTAAAATACCCAAGATGTCGCATGATCCTCTCCTTAATAGAAAATTCACAAGAGGCTTAGAGAGTGAATTCTTTCTAAGTTTATCTCCAGGTTAATCTGGATTCTATAAAAGAAATTTCATCATTAATCTGAAGAATTTTATATTCATTAGAAAAGTAATTAAGCACATCCAAGTTACTTTGCAATTTTTCTTTTTACTTACTTATATTTTTGCGGCGTGCCATAAATGGCTATAAGGCATTGAGGCTCTGCAGGGTTTGTCACCACTTGCATGGCCTATAATACTAGAAGCCGATAATTGCTCTCAGGGATTTAGCGGGGCTGACTTCTTTGCATTAGATATAAGATGACAATTTTACGGGACTGATGATTGAACTTGTTAGATAAATGGCATGTGCAAATTCCAGAATATTTTATCACAAGCATCTCTCACCGATTTCCAACACTACGAATACTGGTCTTTGGAATAAATTCTTAAAGTTTTCCGGGGAAGAGGGGTATAATAGAGCATATGTGTGTAGATGCTACTGGCTTTTTACAGGTATAGCCGCTTCGCTTCATGAAGAAAACACTTCTATGCTCAATTCTGAATAGGTAATATTTAAGCATCACCAATTTGATAATATACGTTCTGTTATCTTAGAGAAGTCTTCGTCTTAGAATCAGCGCCTTTGTTTTGGTATATCAAGAGGTTTCAGATGTGCATTATTCTGCAGTTGAGGGGATCCATAGGATTATTTTATAAGTCCACAAAGAGTATGTTTCCCCTTAACTAACCTTGAAGCGCTAGAATAAATCGGTTGCTATGAAACAAATTATTTATAATATAAAAAAAATATTTAAGGAGAACGATGGTTCTAGCTCTTTACGTGTGGACTTCCATCATCAGCAGATAGTCTTTCTGGCAAAAATAGACACTCTGAGATAGAATTTAAAATTAAAATTGACATGATATTAGTATATATGTCGCAATTATTATCTTACACATTATTCCTAGATTTCGACTTTTAAACTCCCAGCTCTCATGCATAATAAATATGACCATACGAGCCAGAGCATATAAGACAGAGATAAGTTTCAAGTACTTTTTGACCTAAACTCCTGAGCTATTAATAAGGTGGTAGCAGTATGATATTTTTGACATAATATATTTCTTAGGCAATTCAGTGTGTTCGTGACTAATATAAATATGTTCGCGTTTGGATATAGGACCAGATCTACATGATACGTTCAGTTTTTTCTATTTGAATTTTAATTGATGTTGGAGTTTTTTTTTGGTAGTAATTTTATTCGTATGGTTCTAAACTTATTCGTATCTTTATGTAGAGATACGAATATTGGTATGGTATGACGTGATGAGTGAGTGAGTGTTATGTGCAATTTAATTGTTTATATGTTTAAATGAAAGAGAGCTATGTAGTGTAAGGAGAGGGTTTGAGTATAAGTCTAGAGCGGTTATTTATTATATAGATGGGTTAGCAGTATCATTGAATATGAGTTTAGTTGTTAGTTGTTATAGGATGATAATCTGATATTAATTAAATTTGTTAATTTAAAGTTTATGATAATTGGTTAATCATATATGACTATAATTTTTTATATAATTTCAGAATTGAATTCTAATAGATTATAAGTAGTTTGCCTATATGTTCTTGCATTATTTTGAATAATGTAGTATGATAGTATTTGATATATATCTTGAAGAATGCAGATAATTTTGCATGGACTTTTGTTTTTTTACGATTATTTCACTTTGGCTTATCTAATAATTACATTTTGTAATTGGTGTTAATGTATTGGTGCTATTCGGAAAGTGAATATTTATGGTTGGGTAGTTGTATAATTGATGGTTTCAATTGTAATATACTGTTATGTAGATAATATATGACAATTATTTGTATGTATTGTTAATGATTTATGACTGATACAGTTGTATTTATGTATGGTAAATATAATAGTGATAGTGTGAATCATACCTATAACATTCTCATGTTTATGTAATATATCTTATATGAAATTCATTAACTTATGTTCATGATATGTTGTAATATATACAATTAATAAATCTTACTTTAAAGGTACCATAGTGTTATTCATTTTGTAATTTAGAACAAATATGCTCCTTAAATTACAATTTTAGGACAATTAATTCATACACCCTCGCTACTAAGGTTTTTTCCTACTTTCTATATTTACGACGTGTAACAATATGGTTATCGAGTAAATATAATCGACCATATTAATTATAAGGTAATAAAGGTATATGCTATTTTTAACGGCACTGAGTATAGTATATAAATTTAGGAAAGAAGGCTCTGAAACCTCTAAAATTTAACAATCTATATATAATATAATTCGAATAATTTGTTGAGAAAATATATACAAATAAAGTTCTTGAAATATAAATACCATAATATTGGGTGTTCTGAAAATATATTTATAAACCTTAGTAATTGAGATAAGAGATTTATATATTACTAATACAAAATTTTAAATTTTTTTTCATTGAAGTATTTCGCCATAATATAAATATATGCAACAACTTAGTTATGACGTATTAACATAGTTTAATGTTCGGATATTAAGTTCCTCGGTACTGATTTACATTTATCGGTAAGGTAAATCATCGTATATCACCCACTTTATCTGCAAAACATTTCTGCTAACAAAAAAGCGATAATATAATATATGAAAAAATAAATAAATAAAAAAATATAAAATTATAATGAATAAAAAAGAATTGCGTAATATCTGAGATTCTTTTAAGAGGAAAAGGGAGGTCAGTTACTGTTGATTTTCTGATATATTTCTATAACTTTGGTGCCTCGTGTTATTTTTGCTTACAATTGGAAATGGGTGGAGATCAGTATGTAGAAATTATAAATCTTGCGACGTATTGAAGTACAACTTATATTATTGTAAATTTCTTGTATTATATTATTCATTAGAGTAATTATCAGCATCTAGTGCTTCGGTGAGTTAATGTAAAGAAAAGCATATTTTATCTCTTATTTCCTTTATTATCAATATTTACCTAACTGATATCTTTGCCTGAAAATCTTTAAAATTAAACTGTATAATCGTATACAACTGAATCTTCTTGTATAAATAATAAAATATGGTTATCTCTCGTTAGAACTAATACTTCGGATGGGCATCGGTGAATTTCTAGAATATAAAATAAATCAGATGCAGAACTATTCTGTGGTTTTTTATTTTCAATTGTCTTTGTTTATGTAGATGTAGGTATTCGTGCTCGTGTGATATTGTAATCGTGTTCTGGTGTACGAACGTTAGAAGTTTATTATTCAATGATGATTTTAAATTTCTCTTTTAAGCCGAGGTTTAGTTTTGAAAGGGTTGACTGTTTAGAACCGTTATCTTAAAAGGTCATTGTAAACATTATAGTGCGTGGGATGCAATTAAGTAAAAGTGCTTGCCGATAAGGGGCATAAATTTTTCTATGATAGAACTCCACAATCGTCCAATTCTTTGGTCTACGAATTGAATGGGGTATAAGAATCATGTAGTATTTGACCTGAAGAAAATCTCATGTTGTAAGGCATGATAATTAATATTACTATGAACTTCGATCTCTTGGTATGAGATTTACTACAGGAATAAACATGCAATCTTTATGACGTAGATTTGAAATTGTTGATTCCGCGTGGAGAACTTTACTAATATAGGTTAGGTTGTGCGCCATTTAGCAGAATGTAGATATATCAAATAACATTGTGCTGTCGGGATTATCAACGTTTAGATATTTTGAGCTCCTAGTAATCCTTAGTGAGGATATCTACATCGAGAATTGATTCGAAATTTTATCTTATCATAGTGAGGTCAGGGTATATATTTGGATTAAGGTCTATGGATTTATAAGTTGGGACTTTGTGCTCTATCCTGGTTTAGGGTTGGCGGGTAATTACAAAGAGGTTTATCTGGTAGGATGGGTATTATATAATAAATAATATATTAAAGCGCTTTAAATTAACTCATCCTTTAATGGGATAATGAGTATGGTTCTAGATTTGTAGTTTTATTTAATATTTTATTCTAATTAACCAAGTGTTCTACTTAGCTGCTATGATTGGAAGTAATTGTTTGGTGGATATTCTTTAGTGCTTTTAATTGTTTGCGTTGCAGGATCATGTTCAAAAGTTTGCTTATTTGTTAAATGATATAAGTTATCGAGAGTTATACAGGTTCATATAATTAATCCCACTATATATTTTGTTGTGGTTCTTATGTTGGAAAGGTGCAAATAGACCCGCAATCACGTACTTGTTTACTGATCAATATGGAAGACGGGTTGTATATTATTATTACTGATGTCTTCCCTCAAGACTTTAGTAAGGTACAGAAGGAATTGTCTAGTATGCGTGTAAATGTCTGTATTTTGTTTTTGTATAAAGTGTCATAGGTCAATAGAGTATATTGTTTGTTCAGAAATTACGTAGGCCTAGACCGCGTTGGCACAATAATGTGGTAGAGATTTCGAATGTTTCCTTAATATATCAATTTTTTCATATTAATTCATTATGTTGTTAAGGTTTTAAAATTGAATATTAGGCAAGTGTGCGCCTACCCTAACAATTTTTGGAGTGGAGAGAACATAGAGTCATTTATATACAAATAGAAAGGTAAATTTTGTATATAGAGGCCCTTAAAGAAATAACCACATGGAGGCAAGTTCATAATTCTGAAGGTTATTAGTTTATATTCTTAAGTATTTACTTTTCTATCAATACAACAAATAGATATCGTAAGCATGATCAAAGCTGTGTTGAACATATGTCTATTCTTGGATGAGGTCTCAGATCTTTGTGTATGGTAAAAAAGTTTAATTTAAATTCGGATATTTGCAGGACTGTCAGAATATGACTCTGGGTATATTCTCTATTTATATAGGACGTGCTGTGTTTGATACTCTTTTTTTTTTTTATAGCTGGTTTGTCGAAGGTACATATATCATTTATTGAAGTTAGTTAAAGTATATGGCATACAAAAAACATAAATATTATGTAGGTTTCGTCCCATTCGAATAGAGTTCTATGTTAATTGTGTAGTATATATGAGTTAGATAAAAACAGTTATGTACGTTTCATTCGTGCTCCTTATAGTATTTTATCACATTCAGGTGAGATCCCGCTTGCGGTCGGAACCTTTTTTATTTTATTGGTTTTGTTGAGCTAGTGTGCTGTGTAACGCTGTACCATTCTCTTAGGGGATTTAATGGTAAAACTGGATATAATCAAATATGATTGATGAAAAGTTTTTTTTTAATTTTTTTTAAATGTCTTTTATTTTCTAATTATTATTTTATTTAATATAGAGCGCTTTTTAAATGCATTAATTAGTAATTATTGCATGTATAATTACTTCTCGATATTTTTGATATTTGGAAGGAATAGGTTCGGTTATATTCTTAATTCGGAGTAACTTTTACAATTACAAACAGGCCACAAAAAACAACAAAAAAAAAAAACTTTTTTTAGTTCAAAGAACTGTGTTGGTTTGTAGGGTATTTCTTGTTTTTTGTGGTTTTGATGTTTATTCCTTTATTGGGAGAAGATTTGCGAAATGATTTATATTCTTGAGTTCTGGATGTTTGTATTTGGTGGTTTGTAATTATTTAATTTTTTTATTATGTTAATAGAAAATAATAAATTTAGATCCAAATGGATTGTTAATTAACTATAGAATGAATGCCGGCAAAATTCAATTCTGAAGTTCAGAAATTTACTATTGTATTGAAAATCTTCTTTCTTGGAGTACATAACATGGCTATGGTGTCCATTTTGCGAGAGTTCATTTAACTGTACTTCTATATATGTGTGATATATACACTCTGGTCTTTGTTTTTGTTTATAGTTCCTGTTTTGGTTCTATTTTTTTTATTATTATGTATTGTTTCGTTTAAGTGTTGTGTGGGCATGTGCGATATATATCTATATATTTAAGTCAGGCAGTCATTTATCAGATCTTTTTTCATTATATAGCAAAATCACACACATGCTATACACATATGAATAGTTACGGGTTTTACTATCGTTACATTGTGTTGTAAATTCATTATGATCTATTACTTAAAATTTGATAGCCTCAATAATTGCAAAATGGAATTACAGTTACTGTAATTTTTACGCTGGTGCATACTCATAAACTGGACAAATTTACAATAGAATTGACTTTTCATTATTAATAAATTCCTGGTATTATTATATTGTTGTGCTTTTTAATAATTTATGGTTAATAAGAATTAAATTGCATGTTGGATGTGGTGTTGATGACGTGTATTGTTGTTTTTGTTTATTTGGTTGTCGTGGTTCTGATTGGTTTGTATGTTTTTTCTTCCACATTTATTTTTATATTATGAATCGTTTTTATATATGATTTTCAGTTTTGTATTCATGATTACCCCTCGATTGGTTAATTTACAGGATAACTTTTTTTTTTTACACAGAACACCCGTTTGTAATAGTTATTTTATATATATCAATGAAAAATGTGGATGTGACATTCATTCTTTTAGCATCTCGATTTTATTTCATAGTTGAATTTGTCTTTTTATAGAATTTGTTTGTATTTTGAAATGTTTTATTGTTTTTCATTTCTCTTTGTATTGATCCTCTATCTCTCTTCTTTTTTTGGTTTCCACAAACAATAATTAAAAGTTTTCCGCTAATAGCTTTTTTTTTTTTATAGTGTATATCGTATTGTGTCTCTTTTGTTTTGTTGTTTTAGTTGATGAGTATTATTGAGTAAAGGTTTTACGTTTGCTTTTATTTTGTTTTTCTTTTTACCAAGTCTGATTACACTATTGATAACTCTAGTAAAATAGGTCCAAACAACTATATCATTTTGAGAAGTGCTATTCATCTTAACGAACATTGTTTTTCTAATGGTCATTTTATTGTTATTCTATGTTGATTTTGGTATAGGCTATTGGCAAGTAGGACTGCTTGTCAGGAGGAATGGGGATTATTTAAGCTTCAACCAACTCGCTTATGGTTATAGGTCTATATATGTTTTTTTTTGATCGGCGCATAGAGTTACGTCGCACTATGCTTTTAATCATTATTCCGATTAGACTATGTTTTCCATAAGATGGACTGATGACTCGGTTACGTGCATACTTTGCCTACATTAACTGAATAAGCAGGTGGGTTGTTATTAATAATTATTATATTAACCTCTCCTGAATATGTGTGTTTATTCGGTGCTCTACAACATGAGTTCAAGTTATACACAATTTTTCACTACCACATGTTGATACCGAACGTTAATACGTCTTTCTTGTTTATTTTAACGAGTATGAGAAATCAGATATAGCTGCAAATTCTGTTGAATTTATTTCAGGTTGTTGATTCTCTGTACGGTACTTGAAAATTCCCATGCACAGCCTTGCTTATTTCTAGTATATTCATGTAATGAGATTGCTTCATAGGTACAGGAAAACTTGGTTTTTAAATCGCAGCAAATCTTGGCCTATTATGATTAAAGACGCTGTTCTTTCTATATATTACGCAATATCGCTTTAACTTAGTTGTTGTATCCAATGTTTCTTGCTGTCACCATTAGCTTTCGGGGTGTTATGTATCGATCACAAGATCAGTATTTGGTCATTGGTCAATTTCAAATTCTGCAGGGAATGCTTTGCAAGAGGACTTGTAGGCTTATATTGATTAGGAAGAAATAGAAACTCTTAATTATCTTTATGTGCCAAGCGTTATGTCTTGGAAGGTTATCTTTTAGTATCGTTGATGGCTAATGATTAATGGAGTCTATATATGGCTTTTCATTCAGAAGCTAGAAGTGTTTCCAGTCTATCGTATTATATAGTGTTATTTACGATTTGTGGCTTTGTTGTGTATTGACTTTTTGTATCACATTCATTTATACTGATTTTACTTTATTTTTTATAGTTACAAGTTTTTGGATATTGTTACATTTGCATTATTTTTTTGCTGTTCAATCCAGAGGGGATTTACAACATAGTTTCTCAGCACCATTTTATTGTTGTGTTTTGTTTTGTTATACTTTTGGTTACAAGATGTGGCGATTAATTCTATCAGTTTTTAAAGTTCGTTACTTTCGTTATCGCTCTATGATATTTTTTTAGATAGTATAACTTTTCAAATTCTCAGGATTAATCTGGCTGAGAGGAAGTCGCCGCCGAAATATTTTCTTTCTATTTTTCTTTTGCATTTTCGTGCGTTTGGAGGTATTAATTCTGCCTGAGGTTTGATGTACTGGTATGTACTGATACGTACTTTAATAAGCCACAATCGCGACTCTGATAATTTTTATGAGGCTACAGAGACTATATACTAATTATATTCTTGTTGATGTGTTTTTTATATATCATGTTTATGTATTGGGTTCTTTTAGGTATATATTTCGAATGGATATTTGTATTTATTATGTATGTGACTGTACTTTTTTTTTAGTGTGGAATCTTATGGTTGCCTTACCATTAATTGCTCCTACCATGTTCGATATCCAAGCATCATTTGGTCTGAGATAACCTGACTGATTGATTAATATATTTTCTGATAGTCTTTTTATTTATACTTCCTTTTGTTTGTTTCATTAAGTTATTTGGCTGTATTTATTTGTATTATTTATTTCACTGATATCTATC
>QOCX01006776.1:660-10910 GCA_005959815.1 Sarcophaga bullata
AATTGTTTTTGTGACTTCCCCTCGGCACTTGGAGACTGGACCTGAATATTTCCCTCCGAACGGTGGATTACTGTAGCGTGTTTCAGCCGGAAGTAATGGCCATTTACTGGGCTACTCAATGCATCCTCATCAACTGAGGTCCTTTCGCCCGCATCTCAATTTTCTCTGCTACATTCCGGGAAACTGCAGAATCAAAGAGCTTGTCAGAGCTTGTGCACTCCTTCCCGAATCCTGGTCAAACGAATTAGGTATGAACCTCTGTTAAACTGGCCATTGCACGGAAATTCTTTCGACACGCCAACCTATCCTGGGTCAATGAGGACTTCTGGTCTACTGCTAGACTCAACTGGCCCTCGATGAATAGAAAGCAATGCACCAATCAGTTATTCGGACTTGGATCGTAACGTATCTTCGATCAAAGTAGCCATGCTATCACATCATGTGTTAGGGAAGATATGCGGAAAGAATGCAGCCTCCCATCTAACGACTTCTGCCGCGAGTGCAGATCTGCTGGGGAAGAGGAGACTGTATCCACTTTCTTTGACAATGCCCATCTCGTTTTCAAGGAGGGGGGGGGGGGGGGGGGGGGGGGGGGGGGGGGGGGGGGGGGGGGGGGGGGGGGGGGGGGGGGGGGGGGGTGTATATATAGTTATTTGGCTCTCAAACCTTGGTCAGGCTTGACTAATATCAATGAATATAAATTTCGTTTTTCAATTTTCGGCGGTATTCCAGAGTGGGTGGTAGGGGCTTTTAGCTACAAGCCCTTGCGCTGACCTACTTTGCTTCCCTAGTTTGGCAGATCGTAACGTATCTTCGATCAAAGTAGCCATGCTTACAGATCCATGGTGTTAAGGGGAAGATATGCGGAAAGAATGCAGCCTCCAATCTAACAGACTCTGCCTGCAGTGCAGATTCTCGGGGAAAGCGAGACTGTATCCACTTTCTTTGACAAGCCCATCTCGTTTTCAAGGAGGGGGGGGGGGGGGGGGGGGGGGGGGGGGGGGGGGGGGGGGGGGGGGGGGGGGGGGGGGGGGGGGGGGGGTGTATATATAGTTATTTGGCTCCAAACTTGTCAGGCTTGACTATATCAATGAATATAAATTTCGTTTTCAAATTTTTCGGCTGGTATTCCAGAGTGGGTGGTAGGGCTTTTAGCTACAAGCCCTTGCGCTGACCTACTTGTTCCCTAGTTTGGCTGGAACTCCGGTTAGCACAGAGACTGCATTTACTTGNTTTGCTGGAACTCGGTTAGCACAGAGACTGCATTTACTTGTGGCATCGCAAAGAGCCGTTATGCGTGCTTAAGTAAGCTTTTAATATCAAAGCTACCCACTGTAACCTACCTACCTACCTTCCTCTCAGCAGATTTCTGACAAAAACTCTGGGAGTAAATAAATAAACAAACGTGTTTAAGTATATTTAAAAACGATTAAATTTTTATTATTATTCTAAGAAAACCTAATTAAAAATCAGTATCCGTTTAATCCTTTAAGTTGCAAAAGAATTTCTTATTCAAAGGATTTCAAAGAGAGAGAGAAAAAAAAAATCAATTTAAACAACTGCGAACAAAAACTCAAATCATGCTATAAGAGTGTGTGAGTAATTGTTGAATGAAATTACCGTTAATAAATAAGAAATTCAAATACAAATTCACAAATAATTTTCATTTTAAATAAAGAAGAAAATGAAAGCAGGAGAATCATTTTAACGCTCTTTTAAAACAATAGAACGTGACACTGGCTTAGCATTTGAAGAAAAAGGAGGAGATGTGTTGGCTGCTTCACTGAATAATTGAAATTTCATTAGAATTTAAAAGACTTGAAGCCAAGCAGATGGCAATAGCTTCTTAAAGAGCTGCTAACATTAACTAAAGTTTTCATTTTTGTTTTAAAATCTTTTTTGTTTTTGTTTTTTTTATCAATTTGTAACACCTTTTTTAAAGTCAAAGTTTTCTAGAAGGTTTTTTGTTTTGTTTTTTAGGAACTTTTTTTACGTCTACACAGGAAATAAAGTCTAAGATGCTGAAGAAGCAAAAAAAAAACGGAAACAAGAGAACATTAAGTGGTTTAACCCAAAAGTTTTCCGTTCCTTCCATTTGCTTGCATAATAAATTGTGATCGAAAATACCTTAAGCCGTGAAAAAGAAAATTTTTTTTCTTCTTAAAATTAATACGCATAAGAATATCACACGCATACAATGAAAATAAAATGAAATGGAATATGAAAACTAGAAAATTTTCAGTTTTTCTTCTTTACAACATAAAGGGCTTTCCAATATGAACATAAACATAGAAGAAGTAAAATCCTTAGTTTACTTTGGCTGTGTTATCTCAAGTGTAGAGAGAAATTCAGTGGGTATAGCTAAACGCATGAAATCTCTCATCAAACGAAATTACATACTTACATACATAATTAGTCATTATTACGATGCACCACTTATTATGCGTGTGTAATCTCATACATGAGTGACGGGACCTTCAGCTAAAGTCGATTCCAAATGATAGATTTTTTTAGAAGCTTTCAAGGCAATTTTATTTTCCTCCTCTCGATTTTTTGCCAGAAATCTGCTGAAAGGAAGTCACCGAAGAATAATTTTTTCAATTTCTGTTTTGTTGAAATGTCTGAACTGGAGTTTGAACTCTGGCCCCACATCTAATAAGCCAACACACTACCTACTAACTATGGCGCTTTAACGAACTATGAATCTTAATTCAACATTTCTTCAGTGCCTTTATGTAGGAGTGAGACAAGAGAAACGTTCCGTAACTTGTAAAACGCTTGAAAACATTTACTAATCCTTGTCACGGACGTTGCTTATCAAATGCTATCCCAAATTCTAGACAAGAACCAAACCAAAGATGGATAGGCCATGCTCAAAAGATCCTTAATAATCGCAAAGCAAAAAAGGACGCGAAACGGTTAAGAATTTTATAGGCGCCAGGCTTCTTAAAAAATTGGAGCAATCTCAATAGTTGTTATTAATAACGTAGGAATAGTCTATTAGATAGTCTAGTAGATAGTGTGTTGACTTATTAGACAGAGCCCCTGTTCATACCCAACTCAAAAATCTCGAACAAAACGAAAAAAATTGTCAAAAATTTCTTTCGATAACTCGTTCTCAGTACTCTTTTGGCAAAAACTTCTGCGAGTAAATAAAATTGCCATGAAAAGTTTCTTAAATCTGTCGTTCAAAGTCGACATTGAACTGTAAACCCTGCCGCTCCTGGATTAAAACATGAAAGCTTTGATTCAGAAACCTCATAAGCCTCGAGTGTACAGATTTTTTAATGTCAACTAGCCCTTGGCAATAAATTTTAATGGATCTAGAAAAATCGGTTGTGAAATAGACTAAAGAGGGAGAGGTATTTATAGACTTTCCATGTATTTATCAAAGTCTTACGGAAAAAAAAATTTGCCAGAATAATGCGGCTGAAGGAATAATTTCTTTTCAATGAATAATGCATTCCACCATCCTATCGACCACAAACGTATTAATACGGCTTCTCCGAGCGAAATGTCTAATTTTCCATGACTGTGTATAGAAATCAGTCATCCGTAGTCTATTAGGTAGAGTGTTGAGACGTGAAGCCACCGTTCAAACGACACGTCAGACACCTTCAATAAAACGAAATTTGAAAAAATATTTCTGCGGCTACTTCCTCTCAGATTTTTTGGAAGCGAACAAAATTGCCATGAAAAGTTTCTCAAAAATCTGTTGTTCGAAACCGACTTTAAAGTTTAGGTACTGCCACTCATGTATAAAATTAACACACACAACAAAAGTGGTGTGAGAAACTAGATTGTAATCCTGACTGAGGTTTTGTAAAGACCAATTATGTATGATACATAAATCAGACTGCTACCGGTTAGCTTTAGATGGTTGGCTTTAAGAACAGTAGGGTCTTATTGACTTATTGCCCCATGACGACTGGAATTTAAGAAAACCGCACAAGAAACAACCACAATATCGGTTTCCATTTCATATCACCTCGACGTGAGATGACAAAGAGATCAAATCGCTCGTGCAGAATATCCAATTTGGCATAAGTACTCTGACGTGTTACGATGTTCTGCAGAAATCGCATAATGTTGGTGCACAGATGTTCTAATTCAGGCCAAACTAAGATGGTGATGATGAACGTATAGTTCTCGCCGTTGACAGTAAAGGCCTAAACAATATCGTTTTCAAAGAAATATCCACCAATGACGCCGACAAATCAAAATCCACACCAAACAGTGGCTTTCTCAGAGATGCATTGAACAAACTCGCTATTTTTTTCAAATACACATTCATGCAGAAATTGATCTCATCACTGGGAGATAATTATTCGATTATGGGACAAGGTCCGTTTGCGAACAATTTTTAGGAAAAGCAATTTTATGCTACATTAGTCCACGAATCGTTTGACCAAACAGCCTAATTAAATGCCAATTAACTTCACTTTACTTGTGCCCTTTATTTCGCTTAAGTTTGAAACAGAGTTTAGTTGACCTTTTGTGCTTCACCAAAGGTTTCAACGGCAGTCTTAATAATTTTTAAATAACTTAAAACCAACGATGGTAAACCAAATTACTTGTTAAAAACAAAGAGAAATTCCAAAAAAAAAATTGCAATTTGCCACCATTTTGAGGCATATTTGATTAAAATTTGTGTTTTAATCTGCATGAAAATGGTCATCAAAACCACATCCACATTATCTTTTGCTTTTGCTTTTATGCGCCGCTGTTTGTTAATCAACTGTCATTAAATGTCATCAGTGGAATGTCGTTTTGCTCATTTTGTGTTTGTCATTTTTATTTAAATTTATTTATTTTGTTCGTGTTTTTCTTTCTTGTTTTTTTGCTCTCAGAAGCCTCTTTTTATGTCTTTATAACAGCCTGTTGATTGACGGGAGTCTGGTTTTTTTTTTTTTTTTTTTTTTTGTGATGGAGAGGACCGAGGGTTTGTGGCAACATGTATGTCCCAAACTTCATGTTTTTATGTGCTTTCGAAAGAAAAGGAAAAGGGCACGACATGAATGTCAGGAGGAGCGACTCTTTTGTTGGGAATGGCAAAAGAGGGTTTTCAAACAAAAGTTCACTGTGAAGACAATGTTAGCCACGTTAAGACAGATTAAGGTACGTACTACCGTGATGATTTCATTACGTTTTAATCAACTTGTTTTTTTCCTTTCGAAACTTAAGTGTACTTAAGCAGCGTGCTTTTAATATGAATTTTTATGTTCTTTTCTCTTCTGTTTTTTTGGGCATTTATTATGCTTTGATGGTTATTAATGCAGCATGTTGTGATAGATAGCAGATGCATGAGAGTGTCAAGAGTGTACTTTGATTGTAATTACAAATCTCATCAACAAGAACGCCTTAAACAATTTTAATTTAAAAATTTTACTGAATTTCTTGGTTTTATTAAAATCAGGGATCCTTTGGAAGACGAATCATTGATTTTCTCTGGATTTCAGTTGACAAAACGCTCAAATCATGTATTGAGTAGAGAGAGAGAGAGAAGGAAGGACTATTCTCAGTAATTAGACCCACTATCGAAAAAATAAGGATCCCCGGTAATTGACTAAGAAAATTGTTTTGCAAAATTTACTTTGTAAAGCAACTCCACTTAACCTTGTAAATGATTTTTAGAAATTGATTCTCAGTTCTTCTCTGAAGCATGCCAGGCCAGTAGCATCAGTTTATTTCAAGTATCATAACGCATTACATTTTAGTTTCAAACGAATTGATTACAAACCTCGAGTCATTCATGTGCATCCACACGTAGTAGTCATTACAACCTTCAACCCAGCTCCTCAGACCCATCAGCTTCTCAGACCACTTATGTTGTGTTGACTTAAATTTTATTCATGGGTGAGGAGACCTACAGTTAAAGCTCGACTTCGATAGACAGTTTTTGTGAGCCAACTTTCATGGAAATTTTTTTACTTTAGATGTTTTGACATGGAAAGATCTGCTGATGCAGGAAGCGCCGAGTAATATCAATTTCCGTTTGTTAGAAGATGTCTAGACCCTTGGGGGTTTGAACCACGTCTCACGTCTAATAAGCCATCTCACTATCACTAGACACCAACGGCTGTGCACCATTCATGTTGCGTGTGTTTATATTCTGCATGAGTGGCGCGTCCCCACTGTTTAATGTTAACTTAGAAGGAAGATTGGACAAACTTATCATGGCAATTTTATCGCTCTCAGAAGTTTTGTCAGAAATCTGCTGAGAGGAAGTCGCCGAGGGAATATCAAATTTCATTTGTCGAGCTGTCTGACCTGGGGTTTGAACCAAGGCCAACTTACTATCTCTAGATTACAACGACTGTGCGCCATTCATGTTGCGTATGTTATTTTCGCGTGAGTGGCGGCTAGATTTTTGAAAAACTTCTTCATCACAACTTTATTTCAATCTTAGAGTTTTTGACAGAAGCAAAAATGTGAGGAAAGGCGCTGAAAGAATATTTTTATCGTATTTCCTGTCTCTAGATGTTTGAGCTTGAGTATGAACCACAGGCTCCAGGATAATAAGTCACAACACTCACTTACTAGACAACAGCGACTTCGGGGGTGATCTTACATATGCATTTTGCAAGATAAACGAATAAAGTATTGAGCATGATAGATGAACTCACATCAACACTTCCAAAAAAATTCAGAATTCCTAGCCTTTCTTTCTTTGAAAAGGACTTAATGTCTCTTGACTTGATTGAGGCAGATAATCGATATAATTTCCAGAGCAATCGTATGGTGGTAAGTACAAAAACAGAACGTAAGGTTAACACTGTTATGTTGTAGGAGCTTTAAATTTTAAAGAAGAAGAGGACATCGTACAACAGTCTGTTTGTGCTGCTGCGTTCTTTTGAAGATCTTAAATAATTTTCACTGTCGCGTAGCGACAAGCTTCCTGACCATATAGATAGTTTCTCTGTTAAATGGTGGGACCCTATACAGTTCAAAACCGCCCTCTGGAATCGTAAGATTTTTAAGTGAAACTTTTCATGGCAAATTTATTTTTTGTCGGAAAGCTGCTGAGAATAAAGTCATCGAAGAAAATTTTTTTTATCTTTCGTGTTTATGTGAAATGTCTGACCTGGCATTTGAACATCTTAACGACCTTCCATTTAAATAGGCAACATACTACCTATCTAGACTTAGGGCCGACTTGTTTGAAGTTATTGCTTTTAACAGGCATTGTAAGAATGGCATCGTACCTGATAAACATAAAGATGATCCAGGGTATTGCAGAAACGCCACGGATGAAGTAAGAAAAGGAATTGCGGAAAGGAATTCTCTGTGACTGCTGCTTTGTTTGGGTATGTCTATGACATATCGGGTATGTCACTAGGAAATTGTGAATTACTTGGATCGCCATATTCCAGCTGAAGAACTAATGGCTGAATAATTTAATGTTAGCCGTCTTTAGATCTTTTACCGGTATAAAATTGTTTAAAAGATGAGAAAATGAACCGCAAGTCATCCATGAGTATTTGAGATCCGCTTGGGAATAATGTAACCTAACAGCTATTCGAAATCATTTACGATTTTTAAATCATTTAATGAATAATAACTCTCTGCTAAATATTTAGGAAAAACTATTTCATCTGCTAACTTTCAATCTCACATAAATACTCTCTGGAGACCTATTGAATTGTCAGTTTTTAAAACACATTCAAAATAAGCACTTTCCTGTCATAATTTTCTTTGAAGGCAATTTGTCGTTACAGTAGCTCTCTGTGAATATTAACAGCTGTTGCTGTAAAATTGTTCCCAAAAGGCTGGTGTTTTTATGCACCTCAATGGCTTTGCTTTCATGTTCAACTATTTTCTCTCTTTTTGCCCCTTCCCTCTCTCTCTCTCTCTCTCTGCCCCTTTCCATTTTTTTTTTGTCATTTAACTCACGTAACGTTAAGTAAAAACGTAAAATCAGAATGTTTATATAAAAACTACAACAGCAACAACAACAACTACTACTATAACAAATAGGAATAGGAAATATTCAGAATTTTTGTCGCGTTAAAAAAAAAAAGAAGAAGAAGGAAAAATGGAAGAGAAAATCTGTGTGTAACACTTACCATTGATAGTCCTGTTGTGAGTGCAATCAGTGCAACGGTTAAAAATGCAAAACATTGCGACAACATGCGATTGCTGTGAATCTGTAATGAAAACTCTTTGATGCCATTTGGAAGCTGCAAAAAAAATGGAAGAAAAAAAGAGAGAAATTTATAACGAAAGTAATAAACGACGAATGAATGACTAGTGAATGAGAAAATATTAAAAGATGAACAAAAGTAATCAAATCGTAAAATTATTAATAAAAAACGAAAACGAAAACGAAAACGCGAACATATGAGTCTGTTTTTAATATTTAAAAATGAGTGTGACTTTTTTTTTATTAAAAACATTCATTTTCTTTGAAATTCATCACTTTCATGTTATGAATTTAAAAATATTGAAATATCAGAGGAAAATTTCAACGTCAACATCATATTAATCAAGGCTTTCCATATGCTTTGGTTCTTGAACTTTGGCTGTGAAACATTAAAACACTAAGCCGTAGACAAATTTTATCTCGACGCAGTCAATCAATGAAATTGTCACTCAGTCAATGAATTTGTGGCCAATAAAACAAAAATATTCGCTTCTACAGCGTTCTTAGCAAGTTGGACGCATCTAGCGTCTCTTTATGGGCTATTTGGCATTTGAATTTGCTCCTCCATTCATATAAGGTCCAATTCACGCCGTAGTTAAGGTCATCTAACGCTATAAATAAACTGATTGGTTGCTAGAGCAATAGGCTATCTGGGCTCAGTTGTCAAAAAAAAAATTCTCTTAACCGATGAAGTTTATTTCTCACTTGGTGCTTTGAAGTCTGCGTAGTCTAGTAGTTAGTATGTTGACTTATTAGACGTAAGTCGACGGTTCAAAACTCAGGGCAGACATCTTCAACAAAACGAAAATGAAAAATTATTTCTTCGCTGACTTCTTCTCTACAGACAGACCTCTGGCAAAAACTCTGAGAGTAAAGAAGAGTTTCTCAAAAATCTGTCGTTCGGAATTGACTTTAAACTGTAGGTCCCGCCATAAAGTTAAACTCTCAACATAGGTGGTGTTAGTAGCTAGGTTGTAATCCTGATTAAAGAGTTGTAATGAAAACTTTTGCAGGTAACCGTTAGCAACACCGTAAATCTGCTGATTAGATATCAGAGCAATACCCTATCTGTGGTAACCTTTCAAGCAAAATTTTTCTTCTTGATGGTTATGCCAACGAGCAAAACTGTCGCTGATAGACTTTGGACAATCTCATAGTCATTGTGCCAAACCGGCAAAAATGGCAAAGTGAAATGGAAGAATTGTTATCTTCAATTTAGATCACCTTGGCTATGGTTATTGTAATTGAAGTTTATGAACTGCATTGTATGTTGTTTCAACAAAGTGGTACCATGAGCTATGCTCACGACTGTTATTAGCTTAATTGCATGAAAACTTTTTCCAAAGAGAATCGCTGAAAAAATTAGTCTTTTTTGACAAGAACAGGGCACTGATACATGAGGTGAAAAACAGTCTCTTCCTCTTTTCCTAAGACCCACAGTTCCTGCTGAAGTCATTTTCCTGAAATGTTAAGGCTTTAGGCTAGTGTCGCTATTGCGCGATGAATGGCCATCCGTCTGCAGGGCAGAAGTGAGTCGGTATTATTGTTATGCATACATGTCCAGCAAAGTCTAACAAAATTGCACGTATCTACTGCTTCGCACGAGAGTAAGTTTCCTCGTGAGTGTGGCTTCCCGTGAGCTTCTCAGGAGAGTGGAGCTTCTTACTAGAGTGAGCTTGCCGTAAAAACGAGTGGATAAAATCCTAATTAATGAAGTCAATCGGAATACCATTGCCTTGTAACATGTCGGGAATAGCTTCTATTCGTACTGGTATTGGCTAGTTTATCAGAAAATGCAAAATTCAAGTATAATCCTAGTCCCCGAACCAATTTATGAGTTAACTTTTGAGTGATTAAAATTTATCTAAGAAAACCTTCGCACTTGTGATAGCCTTGTCGCTGACCAACTTTTATTCTAGTTTGGTGGAATTCTGTAGTACAGGGACCACGCATACCGGTGGCACCACAACAAGCCGCTATGCGTAGTCATGAGAGGTAATCGAAGCTACCGACCTAACCTAACCTAACCTCGACATTCCTGGACAAAGACAGACACTGAATTACGTTCGATAGGGACTTAAGCGCAACTTGGCTATCTGAGTAAATG
>QOCX01006779.1:0-10908 GCA_005959815.1 Sarcophaga bullata
TAATATACAAATCTGCAGGGTCTGTATTAATAATAAAATGTTCACTGGGTTATTAGTGCCACTTTATTTACAAAAACTTCAAATTTTCTATAACACAGACAGACAGAGAGAGAGACAGACAGACAGGCAGTCAAACAGTCATGCTTTTCATATGAATTTTACAAGTATAAGGGCACCACCACCATCATCACCACTAGAGAGTCTACAAAAATCCCAATTTTTTTTTTGTTTTTGTTTCTTTTCATTTATTATGCCAGCATATATGTTTATGCCCCTTAAACATGCAACATTTAGTGTGGCAAGTAAGTAAAAAATGCATTTGTTTGTAGTTTTTCAGTGAAAACTTTTTGAACTTAATAAAAATGACCTTTTGCACGATGAAAGGTCAATGACCAGCACCCTTCACCATTCCTAAGCTCACGATGAACTCTTTCGCTGTCTGTTTTTATTATTTCTTTTTTTTTTAATTTCATATTAAAAATTAAAACAGTTTTTGTTGTTTTTCTTAGGCTTTTGCAACTTTCATTTCAATAGACCCGCAGGTAGCGGGAAGGGAAGGAGAGATACGAAGGCATTCAGATAATGATGAGCAATTTGTTAAATTGAGATCTTTACAGGCATGTTTAACGCACAGAACATAGACAACAGACACGACGTGACAGGAGTTTGAATGAAAAGAAGAAAAAAACAAAAAACAAAAATTTCTGGTTCAATGGTTTCCACATATGGGTGGAGAAAAGGAAAAAAAATTAGAGAAAAAAACTGATTTTAAAGATTGGAATAGACAAAGAAGCATTATGGATTAGAAGCCTCTTAAAGAGAACATGAAAAAAAAAACGAATGATGGAAAATGTGTTAAAGCAAGCTAGGCAAGGGTAAAGCATACTTATATCGTCTTATAAACTCTTGCAAAAATGCAGATGAACTTAATTTCTTTAAGCAAGAGTCTTAGTATTACGATTTATTTGCAAAAATCAATTTAAATTTTCCAATGGAAGCCTATTTTAGCAATTTAAGAGCCTAATGGGAAACGCAAATAACATTTGCAGAGATTGAACATCAGATTTGGGGCGATTGTAATATTTTTATCACTTTATTTGCCACTGTGCATCTCCAGCTTGAGTCTTTCTTCCTCTCCCTATCTCTCTCTCTCTACTTCTCTCTCTCTTTCTCTCTTTTTCTCTCTCTCTTTCCAAACCATCAGGTTAGAATTCAGTTCGTATTCTGAATGAGCTAGGGTCCTAGTAAGAATCCTAGCATGATAATCGTTTAGGGCCTAGAATGCATATCCATCTTCCCTTTAAACAGTTCTCCCATCATGACTGCCATTTTCACATTGTGATACATGGAAGTCCGTCATTCCATCTCTTTTAAAGCTGTAATTTGTCCTGGGTCCTCGTGACTGCCATTTGCATCGTTTCATCTCTTTTATGGCTGCAATTTGTCCTGAGTCCTCGTGACTGTCATTTTTATCGTTTCACCTCTTTTATAGCTACAGTTTGACCTGGATCTTCGTGACTGGAATTTGGACATGGAATTACGGACATTCCTCCTCTTTTATAGTTGCTGTTTGTCCTGGGTACTCGAGGCGGCGCAGATATTACCACCAATAAGTCTATCGGTATTGATTTTGTCACTTATCAATCTAGTCGCACAAGGAAAGTTTCCTCCTTGTCGCTTACGCGGATGTTGCTTCCGACCTTATTGGGCAAGCACAAGGCATCCATTTTATGACATTGGCCAATATATCCCAGAGTTACAGATGCCTTTTCGTTGTTCATGTGTTCCTTAAAGTTGAACTTGTCGATAATCACTGCCAAGTATTTTATGGCCCTTATCGATTCTATTTTAGTTTCCGCAACGTTTACTTCAATCTTTTCCACTAAATTTCGGCCACTTATCAAGTCGGTCTCAGGCATGTGTGCAGTAAAGGGCAAACCAGCCTCCTTAAGTCATGCTTTAACTTTCTGAACTGTCATGATCGTGATCTCCTCTATTTTGCTGATCCTCTTAGGATCTAAGACCATAACAATAACGCCTGCAAAATCTGCAATTTCAGTCCCGTTTGGTAGTTGTAGTCAAACTACCCCAAATTAACCAAGGACTTTAAGTATGGCAATGTGATCGTATGTTCCACTTACTAAATCCTTGTATTTAAAAACGAGCGAAGCAGATCTGATGCAGAACTTCTTAGCGAAGGAAGGAGTCTGTCAATACGGACAGTTTAAACTGACCAGCAGAGGTTAACACTTCCTCCAAGAATTGGCAATTTACATCAAGAACTTCCAACACATTTTATTCATCTTGCCTTTGACATCCTAACCTAAGTACCAGAAGCACACATTTTGTTAAATTAAACGTGATTTTATTTCTGTTTTCTTTTCAATTCCCTATTCCTTAATATTCTCCCTTATTTTTATTTTTTAATAAAAAAAAAATTTTAAAAAAAGTTTTGCGATTTCATTTCACAATTCATAGAAATTTTCATATCGTATGGAACACCTGCTGAATGTTTACATGGTTTGCTCTTGCCATGGCAATTTAACAATAATTTGAATAGGGTTTCATCATTATGTTATAAATATGAGGCACATATACGTAATAAAAGAACAGCTAATGAGCCTTAAATGCTCAGATTACAAGGAAACACCGCGGCCCCTGTGTAAATAACAAAACGTAAAGCAATACAGAAAAATGTTTGATTAAGGCCGTTAAACAAGTATTCAGTGTTTTCACTATTTGCATGTTCTCATTCTTTTGTTCCACATGTGTGGCATAAAAACATGCGTTTTATTCCACTTTTCTATGCCTTTGTCTGTCTCGCTCGTTCGGTGTTTAATGACATGCTGTTGTTGATGTGTGTTGTTGGCCTGCCTCTATCTTTAATGGGGATTTTATGGTTGCTACTGCAATTGCTGTCAGAGCATGTGTGTGCGTGTGTGTATGTTTTTTTTTTAACGCTACACTTCCGTTTTCCGTTTTGAAATTCAAATAATACCAGCCGCCTAGTCTTCGCACAGTTACACAATCTCACTTGCTTGCTCTTAATGGTATTTCGTAAAGCCTTAATGGCATGAGATTTGCTCTAATTTAGGGGGGGGGGAAATATTTAGAAAACCAAAAAAGAAAAAGAAATTTCAGTTTTAAATCATATTCTCTTGTGTAAAAATATTTTTTGAAATGACAATTTAGTTGTCAAAGTGAAAAAACAAGTAACAACTAATGAGCGAGATAAAGTTGAAAACGTAGAGGAATTGCCTGTGCTTGCTTTGCTGTTAAACCGACTAAGAAAAGTACGGAGCCTCTTTTAGTAGGTTCAACTTCATTGACATAAGGGCACTTGTATTCCTAGGCATTCCTAGACAGATATCGTTAAGAGACGAAATAATTGCCGTCCTTTCTTAAATCTTATTACTATCCACAGCACTTTCTCGGTTCTCAGATGCCACTGTCCTATTGATGTACTTGCCACTATCTAGAATAGTATACGACACCATTTTTCACCTCACCTAATAGTACCCAGAAATCTGCTGAGAGGAAGTTACCGAAGAAACATTATGTTCATATTTCGTTTTGTTGAAGATGACTGAAATGGGGTTCGAACCGTGGTCTCACGTCTAATATGCCAACATGCAATATGCATGTAGACTACGGCTATGGAAATATCCGACACAAATAGCGCGTATTATGTTGTAGAAGCCTGTTGTCTCTTATTTTTTCGACTAGGGACGCATTGACTAAGACTTTACACCACTATTCGGTTGACTAGAAGAAGAGAGGAAGCCTACGTAAAGTTGTGAGTTAAATAGCCTTCGGGAAAAAAATATTTTTCTGCAGTCTTCCGGCAGAAACTCTGAGAGTAATTTAAATAAAAGATTCCCAGATCTGTCGTGCAGGGTCAATATTAAGCTGTAGATACCCGTCCACTCATAAGTGGTGTGAAAAGATAAGACGAAAGCTGACTAGGAGATTATAATTATATGTGTGGCAGTCTATTTCAGCATATAATCTTGTGTTGTCATTATGCTTTTGGCTTCTATGCCTGTTGCATCCCTGGGCCTCAAATTATATGATTGCGACTACTTTAACGACAGTGGTAATCGGTGTCTGCACTAAAGAGGACACATGATTCAATATCATGCAATAGCACCTTCACAAAATGTTCGTTAAGTAGTCGTTACTATGGTGGGGATTCGATGATCCAGAATGGAGAGGAGTAAATTAGCTTTCCTTGAAAAGTTGCTCAGTGTTTCCTTTTGGATCAAAGGACTAACACGGCGAAGGAAGTCAAGAACTCTTTCGTTCAAAGTCGACTTTAAACTGTAGATCCCAATACTCGTGTATAAAATTATCACACACAACATAAGTGTTTTGAGAAACTAGGTTGTAATCCTGTCTTAAGGGTTGTAATGATCTACTATGTACATACGTGTGAATGTATATAATTTAGTTTACCGTAGCCTTTTTCAAAACTTTGTCTATGAGGGAAAGATTTGAAATGAAAAGTTGCTCTCAAAGACTTTTAGGCTCCGTAAATAAATAGGCCTTCAAAGACAAAAATTTGCAATTTTTTTTATCTACTGTGGGTCTAAATATTTAAATGCTTTTGTTTTACATTTATTTACTACATATTTACCATTTAATCAATAGAAAAACGGTTACAAGTTCTATATTTTTGGATACCAATTGACAATCCACCACAACATACCAGACTGCATATTTACACCACCCTCATTGATTCTTTCTACCTTGTGCGCTATCACGCTTATATTCATTTAACCGTCAAACAAATTTGGCCCTGGATTGTTATTTATTTTTTTACAAATTTATACAACCTTGTCTCTAATCTTTTGCCAACAACATCGTTCCCTCTCTGGTTCATAGATTCGTATTGGTATTCCAAGAAACCCTCTAACGTTGCAAGCACAATGCAATGCACTGAAAAAAAATATTGAAGATTATGAATGCAACACAAACAAAATTTTTGTTTGTTTGTTGCAACAAAGCTATCATCGATACGTTGTTTATGGCAGACACCTTGACTTGTTGGCGACCGATTTCAAAAAAGAAAACTAAAAACATTTTATAACGGTTTACACAAAAAAAAAAACCCGTAAACAAAAGCACAGTAATTTAAACTAGAAATTCTATTTTTGCAAATGAAATGCTTGCTGCCACTGCTGTTGTTGCTGATTTTATTACACAATCATTGGTTTGTTGCTTGCTTAGTTAAGCAATTGACACAAATTTTGTTTTGTTTTATTTATTTTTTATTTTTTTTTTTATTGTTTTTATAACAGCAAATATTATTATTAAATGGCAAAAAGAAATTAGCAACAATTGCTAAAAGCATAACAATAACAAAAACAACAAACCATTTATTGTTATTGCTTGTGTTCATATAATGGTCGATATTCATGGTAAAATGTTGTCTTAATTAGTAGAAGTATGTTAGAAAAGTAAACAACAACAACAACTGCTACAATAATATTTACAAAAACCAATAATAATAAATAAAAATTATCAATTATTTTTAGTTACGATATGAACAAAATACAACAAAACCAAAAAACCAAAAGCAATATTGCACCTTAAGTGCAAGTAAAACAAAGATAAAATGTATCTTGCACTATGGGCCAAAATACTACAAAATGTGAATAATTTTTTTTCTGCATTACTTTGCGAATGAACAGCCCTTCATGTCGAATCTTGAATTGTAGAACCCATTAGAAATAGGATGCAACTTGATACCAGAAAAGTTAAAATTTGGGAATAAATTCCCTAAAAACACAGAGGTAGTACTTTTCTCCAGAAACTTCCAGTCGCCAGCTTTTCCACCATTAAGAACATATGGCCCTGGTCCTGCCATCTCTGCGGCCTCATCACTAGATAGGTCAGGGGTAAATCAGAGGCGTTGGGAGATTCGATTGGGATGTTATGTGTCTAGATATCTAGGGCCTGCCGTAGACAGTGATAAAACAGATTTGCTGCTGGCCTTAGATAAGGCCAGTCTGAGGTTATTTATTGATTTCATTACAGGGCACTGCGGGATTAAATCGCTGACAAGGATCTGGAACAGATTCCAACCGAAGCATTGCAGGGTATGTAGCGACGAGGAGTTGGAAACTATCGGACACCTCCTCTGCAACTTTCCAGCCCTTACTAGGCTGAGGTTGAGGACCCTGGACAGAGCCTTCTTCGAATGTTTGGACTCTTTGTCGAGTGTCGACATTAAGACTCTCCAAAAATTCATAAATAGGTTGAGCTGGGTGAGAAGTTCTAGGGCTTTTAAGTACGCTTAACACCGTTACCTTAGTCATTATTGGAAATTCTGAGCATTCCATTCGAAAGGGATTGCTTTTCGTTCACAGACGAGGAAGTGGAAAAAATTATTCTTCTGCTACTAGGCACAAACCCTGATGTATTACATGGGCTAATGAAGCACTTGGGTTTGACTATACAGTAAAGGATTAAGATTTACTCCGTTTAAATTTGAGGATCAGGAGAAGAGACTTATTGTGCCAGATCGTAATGGCGTGTCTTTGACAAACCTTTCTATTTACGTATCTATCAAAAAATTAAAAGGAACGCAGCAGTCAAGAATGTAATGACAATTGAGATGAATTTTGAGAATATTTTGCCCATTTTTAATTACAACTTACTGGCAACAATGTCTATTTATACATAATTTATCTTCAGTTTGGTAACTTCTAGAATATTACTGTTGATTTGTTATTGTTATTTGTTTCTTTTCTTCTTCCTTTGGTCTTTCTATATAGTGTTGTTATCGTAAAAGTAAAGCAAAAAACTCTTGATTTATTTTCTCGTTTGGAGGCCTATTTACATTACTTTTTTAAATCTCTTTAAAACACCGTTTAAAATAAAGTAAAAAAAGATGAAATGCTTTTCATTAAGTTAAACAGTCTACTGCTCTTCATTTCAAATGCCTTTGTAACTGCGTAATAGCTGCTTGGATTCCTTTATATTCCTTAAAGGATTCCATTTAAATTGCCTTGACTATTAGAACTCTAAATAGACAAAACCAAAGTTCTGCTTTTCTTTCGTGTAATTAACAACCATATGGATGAAAAGATGAATAAGTGAATAGAATGAATAGATGAATACATGATGAATGCCTGATGAATGGATGAATGAATGCATGAATGTAAGGAATAAAATATAATTTAACCCAATGACACATTATCATAAAAAAAAATTTCTATGAAATCAACAACACTTGCCTATAAACCCCATAGAAAACAAAAGCCTGCACTCAGGCAAGGACACAAAAACCCTTTTTTTCCTCTCTGGCTGATGATGGTGCTCAACTCCACAACACCTCCACAACAGAATACTGTTCTGTGATTAAAGTAAGGAGAAGAAGAAAAAAATATTCCCATTATTTTCTATCTCTTTTATACTATTTTTCGCTTTATTTTAATCCTCTAAACATTCATTATTCATCATCTCCAGCCAACATCATCATCATCATCATCCTCATCATAGTCGTCAGTGGCATCAGCAGCAGTAAAAAGTGGTTTCTGCTCCCAACTTTTGTGTGTCATGCTAAATACGGAAGTATTTGTTGTGTACGCAAACAACGAGAGGTTAAAGTACCCACTTTTAATTCCACATCAATTTGCTGTTCTTCTTTTCTCCTCTCCTCTCCTCTCCTCTCATGTTCAAAATAGATAGACAAACAGGTCACAGAGGACTCTGTTTTCTTGTTTTTGGTATGCTTTTTTCTAGGCGGGTCTTTAGCAAGCACTCATGGTGTTGAATTGCTTTGAACTACATAACACGCAGTGAGTGAGTGAGTGAGTGAGTGAATGAATGAGTGAATGAATGAGTAAATATTTCACTTCAATCCAGCTTCTGGGGCCAGTATGTTGGATTGATAAATCTGTTGGCAACCATATACGAGTCATTAGTAAGGGACAGTAAAACTGTTGTGGAGATATTATCATGGCATGACATACATTTTATTTAAAGAGCGCATAAAGGATATGACAAGTATGTGTTGTGCAGTAAGACGAATCTAACTAACTGACTGACTGACATTTGCGCTAAAGACGACAAGTGAGATGAAAAATCACCAGCATAACAATGTTGACACATACCGAGCATATTAATAGATGGCAACGCATAGAAATGTCAGACATAAATTGAAAGAGAAATGACAGTTAAAAAGTGAGCAAAAAAAATTTCAGAGACTGACATAAACATGTCAAGAGATCAATATTCTGGAAAAATGTTAAGTTAACGTTAAGCATAAAAACAAAGCTTTAAGGATTTTTTTTCTTGTATAAATGGCAAGACATGTGACATGAACATCAAAATTGTATGGTGTTATCAGTTATTACAACCCCTTAGTCTAGATTTTAACCTAGTTTCTCACAGAACCCATGTTGTGTGATCTACAATTTAAAGTCGACTCCGAACGAAAGAGTTTTTGGGAGACTCTTCATGGAAATTCTTATTTACTCTTAGAGTTTTTGCCAGAAGACTGTTGAGAGGAGGTTGTCGTAGAAATATTTTCTTTATATTCCACTTTGTACGCGATGTCTGAGCTGGGGACTCTCGTCTAGTTAAGTGAACACACACCTATTAGACTACGACGACTTTCCAAACACTGTGTTAGTCCTTTGAAAATTTCTCATTGATCCACGAGAAAACACTGACGAATTATAGTTAGGAAATCTTATTTCTGGACCTGGTTGGTCTCTCGTTTGAACGTAACGGTAAGGTCTAAAAAACTAAGATGTCTGTCGTATGTTAACTATGATGCTTTTAACTCTCTACTCGACCTCCCGATTGTTATCAAATCGGGTTTATATTGGTGACATGACGAGATAAGTCCTTGATAAGTCCTTTGACGTAGTTTAGGAGTTCAGTGACAACTGGTATTCAAACTCTATGCCAAGAGACGAACAAATTTCGAAGCACAGATCTATTAGGGCTTAGCTAGTGTTCCAGATTTGATAGAATAACTCAACTCGCAAGAACGGATATCTTCGTTTATACCCCGGAGAGCTGAACACTTTTACCACCGAGATCAATAGTCACAACAAAAGTCCACAATAGCGTCTAGTCAAATGAGGACCCATGGAACTCATTATGATAAAAGAACCAACGAGAAGAGCGGATGATGGGGAAGGTCCTTTGATCACTATCCGCTTTGATCACGATCAGCAACAATGTCGATCGGTTACGATCTAAGAGAACATAATTCTATACACATGAATAAAGGCTTTGCTAGAAATTGTTTAAAAGCTCCTGCTCTAGGAGCAAATTTCGTAGCCAGCTCACTCATGAAGGACAACAGAGTAGCCTACATGTCTATCTTGGAACATATGAGAGTCGAATCAATTTGAACCGAAAGCGAGTATGTAGCCAGTGTAACTCAATTTTAATTCGTTTTCTACCTATGATAACTGTACGCTCTTCTTTTTCAATTAATTTTTTCCGTTTCCCTTTCTAGACCCTTTTCTTTGTTTAAATATAGAAATAATGTGGGTTTTTGTTCCATTCAGACAGACAAACGGGACAGACAGACTTCTCCTATTAAATCCAGAGAAAGAAGAAAGTGTAGAAAAAAAAAATTAAAAATTGAATTCGTTAGAAAAAAGAGGTGAATTATGTAGCAGACCTTTTGACTTTTAGTTCCTCTTTTTTGCCTCTATTCTTAGTCCGTTTCGTATTCCCTATCTGGTCATTGTTTATAAATAACCTCCATTAACTTTAATAAGACTGAAATGATGACACCTTTTTTCGTTTTGTTTTTGTTTTAAATCAAGCAAAACTTTTAACACAAAAACCTGGCAGACAGTTTTCCAAAACATTAACTTTTTTGAGGGGGAGGAGGGTAAGTGTAAAAAGGAAGTGGCTCTAAAACCGGAAGTAAAATGTGTGATGATATAACCCAAGCCTTCTTTACCATTAAGTGATGACAATAAGCTCTATTTGACACTTTTAAAGCAAAAGTTTTTAAGGGCTTCATGCAGGTGTTCATCAGATGTTCGGACAAATCACTACTACTGTTCACTTTCCAACGACACAGATTATAAAAGATCTCCAGTACTCTAGGAAATGACAACACGTCTTGAGTTGTGGAAGACAAAGCTCAGGAAGATTATTGATTTGGCTTTGTGCGGTACATCAGAACATCCATTATAATCGAAACTTCATTTCAACTAATCAAAAACCCTTAGATCGAATCAGTTTAAAGCTTTCTCGAACCTATAAAGCTCTCTAATATTGGGAGACGCTACAGAGAATGTAGGTTAACAGAGGGGTCAGGTGTATCGCTGCATTTCTAGATATCGTATTAAGGTGACAGAGGATCATGATCACGGATCACTAAGTAATTGGGAGGAGACTCTTGCAAAGGACATAAATCGATGAAAGTCGCCGTAGTCTAGTAGGCAGTTTGTTGGCTTATAAGACAAGAGTCCATAATTCAAATAAAGAAAAAATATTTCTTTCCGGGACTTCCTTTCAAAAATCTGTCGTTCGGAATCGATATTAAACAGTAGGTCCGGTCGCTTATGAGATCACTCAACGAAGTCGAATGTGCTATCTTTTCGGTACTTTACCCGATCACTGTACTATTTATTCAAGCTAAAATACTGGCTATAAAGATTCCTGTTATGGGTATTCTATATTAAAAGATATTTAGCGGAGATATACGCATGTTTATTGACATGACAGTAAAGCGGCAATTAGATCCGAAGAGAGTGGATACATGCTTTACTATCATGGCCTTGCTTTACTATCTACATGTGAGGCATTGATTTTGCACTCAACACAATTAGTTTAGGCCTGAAATAGTAAGTTTAATGAAATTAGAAATGAATTTCTAATTTTAAACTATTCTCTCCTGCAGAATTCCGTATAATCTTTGAATTC
>QOCX01006780.1:0-10908 GCA_005959815.1 Sarcophaga bullata
CTTAAAAGGTGTTGTATCGATTCTGTGTGCTCTACATCATGGAAGCTTTTGCTAAAATCCTGATATAGTCAACGCTGGTCAACAAAAGTGCTAATAGCGTAGTGACAAGTTAGAATTCCTGTTAGAATGCGAATCGTTATCTTGCTTAACTCATGTAGTTCCCTTAGTGGCACGTTTGCCACCCTGCACAGATCTTCAGGCATTCTGTCTGTGCCTTCTGTCACTCTAAGACCGACGACGTCTGTTCTGAAGTGCAGAGTATAAGAGGTGTTGTATCGATTCCGTTTTCTCTACATTATGACAGCTTATGTAGTAATCCTGCTGGGACAGACAGAGCTTGTCAGTGAAACTGCTAATAGCACAGTGTCTCGTTAGAAATCAACTTGTTCAGCTCATGTAGTCGGCAACAAAAGTATACGTTTTACAGAAAGTTAAATACACAGTAAGGTGTTGGATCCTTTAATGCATAATATTTCTTTATATTGAATAAAGGAGAATTGGAGCACCGGAATGCAAGGCACAATATTCAATTAAATCTAAAGGGATTATAACGAAATAAAGCATCCTTATATGAGCATGGTATTAATTATTTTATGCTAACTAAATCTACTAATATATCAATTCTTATATGAAATCTTAAAATTAAATACATGTCGGGGATGTGGTTAGTATAATGGTTAGTTTTTCTTCTCACTTTCCTAGCTCCATTCATCCTTTCTCATTTATGCCTTTACTTGTTCCTAATTTATACAAATGATGACACTGCATTCATTGCTTATTTATTATATATAATCTGATCGCTGCAAATCAAGATCTTTTTATTTAAATTCTCGTGCCACTGTTATATCGTATATATCTTTAATTTAATCTACTTGTGTAATAGTTTATTCGTATTCGAGATCCTATAAATCTATATAGATTATACATTAATTAATGATTCATCTATCTTTCATATGATGAATTGCTTATGCTGAAATACTGTTATCCTTTCTCTGTATTTCTGTCTTTATACTCTATCCATTTCTATATCTCTTATATTGTTTACATGACTATGCGACACGGCACACATATGCGTGTTTTTTTTACTGGAAATTTCAAAAAGTAAGAGGACTCGTTAGTTTTATTGTTTATTTTAGAGTTTCTTTAGTACAAACCTGTCATCAAATAAATGTCGGGCACTGCTACTCGATGCTGAAGCCATTTGGAAGCTAAAAAAATCAATACAAGGTAGGAGAGAATTGTTAGAACGCATTCATACGGTGTTTAGAAAGTAAAAAAAATATTTTTAGTATACCTGTGAATATTTTCTGAAGTAAATACAATTTAAAATTGAGTTTTAAAACAATCTTCAAGCATTTGTTTCTGAAAATTTGTGAAAAGATTTGTATTTGTTTGGATTTGTTTACCCCAGAGACAGACAAATTTCTTTCAAACAGCTGGGTTAAGGAAGTGACAGCAGTTCTTAAAGATATATGTTGCTATAGCTTTACTGTTATTACTGAATATATTCATCTCTCTCTAACACAGCAGCAGTAGACAGAGCATGAAGCAGAGCTGATAGCAACACTATGGTGTGAAAGCAACAACCATATGGTTTGAATATATTTTGAAAGGGTGGTTGATTCTCAAAAGGGATGCCATACTTATTGTAAAGAAAAACGCTTGAAAATTGCATGTTAAATGAAATAAAAATGCCTTCAAACTCACTAAAAACCGAGGTCTAATATGCATACACACATAATCGGTTATTACATCGCTTCAGCCAAGATTACGACCCAGCTTTTGACAACGCTTATGTTGTGTGTATTAATTTTTATACAGGAGTAGGGGTACCTACAGTTTAAAGGCGGCGCCGAACGCCAGACTTTTTCAGAGAAACTTTTCATAACAATTTCATTTTACTCTCAGAGTTTTTGCCAGAAATCTGCTGAGAGGCAGTCGCCGAAGAAATGTTTGAAGTGTTGCCTCATGTGTAATAAGCCTACACACTATCTGCTAGGCTACGGTGGCTACAACCACGTCTAATATAAGCTCCCTGAAAAATTCTTTAGACTTTCCGTACGCCAAACTTTGTATCCATGAAATTTTGTATCGTGAAACGGACTTCATTCCCGTCGTTTTACTAGTTTGGAAAACTCAAAACCTTGTTCTGAAGACCATTTCCTGATGATGATGTTGATATTGATAGCATATGCCGTGACCAATGCCTTTAAAGTTATGATAGGATGTGTAGAATAATTCCGATTTATGGCGGTTTGAAACGAATTCCAGAACTTGATCAGAAATATGAAGAGGCGAATCTAAATTGAATTTCTGCAGTAAAGTATAGGCATTGAAATTAAGGAGGCAATAGTCACATTATGTGACCGTAATCTAGTCTAATAGGCTAGGTGGTAGTGAATTGGCTTATTAGATGTGAGGCCACGGTGTAAACTCCAAGTCAGATATCTCCAATAAACAAAATTTGAATATTTCATCAGCAGATTTCTGGCAAAAGCTCTGAGAGTAAAACAAAATTGCCATGAAAACTTGCTTAAAAAATCTGTTGTTCGTAGTCGATTTTTAAACTGACGGTAGCGTCATTAATGTATAAAAATTATCACACACAACATAAGTGCCGCCAGAAGCTAGGTTGTAATCGTGACTGTAGGGTTTCAATGACCAATTATGTATGTATGTATGTCAACTTTAATTATATGGTCAGTTGCCAAAAATGGTTCTACAGACGGCAATTGACAAGAAAACTTAAAAATTTTAGTTCGAAAGAAAAAATTAATTTCGATAACTTATAGGATAAGGGTTTCGCAAAATGAATATTGGTTGCTATTCATAATAGGCCTATAAATGTTCTTGTATTTTAGCGGCATCTTGAAATGATAGTTGGTGCGATAATTAATCACAAAGTGATAGGAGATTATGCGTTCGTTCAGGTATCGGTGCAGAGTATCGTTGTTACGTTTATCAATACATTGTGCATCCTACCTGTATTTTAACGGTGATTATCAAGTCTGATGGCTGTGCTAGCGTTAGAATGTATTAATTTGATTTCGTAGGTTTTTTCTATTTCTATTTATCGCTAGCCAAAGACGGTTTGCGGTTAGGATCATTGACTTTCTTTGATCCCGTAACTTTAAAGCACGAATATTTGGAAATCTTTGAAGCCATTCTGATCAATTTAAAGAAGTTTAGTGAACAGTTTTATTCGAACTGGGTTCTTCACTGTACTGTGTTTCATATATGCATTAACAAAAGGTAATGTACGCCCTCGAGATGCAAGTTTCGCGGCTGGTTGTCAACCCTGTAGGAATCTTAATAAAACAAAAACGATTTTAAAAATTTTATTTCTTTTTATTATTCGTAACATTTCCATACAAAAAACTATACAAGACGATCTTAAGACTACATAATATACTATATACGCTATGTACATACATATACAAACATATACAAGTTCTCTATCGATATACGATATAAAACAATACATAAAAAAATTGTATCTTCCTTAATTAAAAAACTATTTTTATTGTCACTTCTCGATAATACTACCACTACTGTTGATATGGACTAGGCTTTTTCATTTTCTTTAACGGCATCCATAGAGACAACCTGATCCTTGGGCAAATGATAGCCGGCTTTGGGTAGATATTGACGTTTACGAGATGAGGGTCTCACTATGATATGAGCTACGCAAGTGCAAATGGCGGCAATGGAGAAATACATAAAACTGCGACGGCCACCGAAACGTTTAAAGCACAAACCGCCTATGAGAGAGCCTATGCTAAAGCCCAAGCCATCATCCATGCCGGCCATAAGACCCTGAACCGTGCGACGAAGTGCCGGGCGGCGCTACAGCCGAGGCATAAGCCACTATACAGGTATAGCACATGCATAAGTACAACCTTGGAAGAAGAGTTCTACGCCTACTAAATACCAGGGATTTGGTATCCAGGCAATTAGGCCCAAGCGCACAGCATAGAAAAAGAAGCACAAACTCATGCAGTGTATGTAGCCTAGCTTTTTAATAATTTTGCCACTGTAGAAGAAAAATGGTACCTCGCCGGCCAAACATTCAGCAGCCACTACACAACCCTCGATTAGTTTGATTTGATGCATAAACCCTGTTTCGGTGGCCACATCCTCCAAGTGCCAAAACATAAAATAGATTATAAACGAGTCTATGATGCCAGCAATGGTGGCAAATACTAAAAATGTGGATATGGCTGGCTGTTTGATGAGATCCCAGACATCTTTGAATATGGACTCGCTAGAGGATAACTTGGGTAGTTTCAATTTGGAAACGCTTAATAAATCGAAGCCGCTAAATATTAGCATGACCACTAAGGCGGGAACAAAACTTTTCACTTCGCCCAAGGTCCAATGATCCACTACAATGCCGGCTAATAAGGCAGTGGCACCGAAGCCTATGGTGCCCCAAACACGTTGGGCACCATACTTGTCCTCTTCCGCCTCACCCAACATGTCAAAACATATGGCATCTGATATTGAGTTGGTAACATTGAAACCTATCGTACCGGCACACATTAAAATCACAAAAAGCCAAAAGGCCGATGACCGATAAAGGCACAAGTGGTTGTCACTGGTGGTAGCAGGCTGGAAGTCACAAGCACCATTGATCACAGTCATGTTATGCAGATATTCCTCAGTGGTATGGTTGACACAAACATGCAAATCCATTAGAGATCTTTCATAGTTTTTACTCAGATTTAAGGAGACCACAGCCGGGTCCATGATATCTACAAAGTACGCATCAAACTTTGTATTGTTCGACAAACAAGAGGCCTTGTGTGTCGAGCTGCATAATAAAGCATCGGAAACAAGCTGGAAAAAAAAATGATTGAAAATCTGTTAATTTGTTGTTGTTGTTGTTGTTTTATAGGCAATATAATAATTTGTTACGAATAATAAACTCATTCAAGATTTAAATTTGTTGCTAAAAGAGGGAAGAGAGAAAAGAAGAACACAATTAAGGTGCCTCAGACATAATAAAACCATCATTATCGCAATTCTATTGTTTACTCTCAAACACCTTCACCGATAAAGAGTTTAGACACTTGCGTTGGAGTGGGGTAAGGGGCTTTGACCGCTTATAAACTTATTAAATGTTATAAAAAACAAAAACAAAAACAAAAACAAAACAAATAAAATAAAACAAAATAAAAAGCATTTAACATGTCATTGTCATGATCATTAAAAACAAGAAAACTCTTCACACACCTCAACAATTGACACTCAAATGTCTGGTGAAAATAAATAAAAGAATTTATACGCGATAATTTCCATTATGATTCGATAAGATATCGGATAAATTGTTAATAATAGCGTAGGCAAAAATAAATACAATAAAAAAAAAATAAAAACAATAACAACAACAATAATTATTTACATTTGTGAGTTTGATTTGAAATCATGTATCCTCTTAGGTTTATTTTAATACGATTCGTATTACGTCCTAGTTTCTTACTCGACCTATGTTGCGTGTTTTAATTTTGTACATGAGTGACGGGATCTACCATTTAAAGTCGACTTCGAACGACAGATTTTTGGTGAAACTTTCCATGGCAACTTTTATTTACCTCTCAGAGTCGTTGCCCGAAATCTGCTGAGAGGATATTTGTTGGAGATGTCTGACCTGGGGTTTGAAACGCGGCCTCACATCGAATAAGCCAATGCACTACCTACTAGCCTACTAGACTAGACTACGGTCACATAATGTGACTATTGCCTCCTTAATTTCAATGCCTATACTTTACTGCAGAAATTCAATTTAGATCCGCCTCTTCGTATTTCTGATCAAGTTCTGGAATTCGTTTCAAGCCGCCATAAATCAAAAACATTTCGAAAATTGTTTCAAAAATTTATTCTACGCATCCTGTCGTAACTCTAAAGGCATTGGTCACGGCATCTGCTATCAATATCAACATCATCATCAGGAAATGATATTTAAAACAAGGTCTTGAGATTTGAAAACTAGTAGGTAAACGGCGATGAAGTCCTTTTTTAATTCCTTTTTAAGATTAATTGATAACGGATTTCTTCCAAATTTAGTTTGCGGCAATTCTAGAGTATTTTCAGGAAGTGAAGAGTTTTTGCCAGAAATCTGCTGAGAGGTAGTTGCTGAAGAAATTTTTTTCATATTTCGTTTCGTTCGAGATGTCTGACCAAGGGTTTGAACCGTGGCCTCATGTCTAATAAGCCAACACACTATTTGCTAGACTACGGCGACTATAATCTCGGTTTATTTGCATATAAAATACGCCTCTAAGAGTTGAAGCAAAATCAACATCGTCTGCGGTACATTGATTGAAATCATTTGAAACTGATTGATTGGTGTTCAACGGTAAACCCTTTTTTGGTTAAACGACTACTTCAATAAGAAAATATTACCACACAAGCTAAGGAAGTCGCCTGGAGTTTAAAAAGCCAACATAGTACCTACTAGACTACGGCGACTTCAGCTTAGCACATATCGTTTATTGCAAAATCAATTGGGCAACAACTTTATTTCCAGAAACTCTTCTGTTCACTGACCCCTTGATTAGTGCGATTTAGCGGCTTCAGAATCTAAAAATCCTTTTAATGAAGGTAGCTAAAGTTCCTGGTTTATGTCGACAAACCAGCACCCTCTTGAAGAAGCCACAAATGTAGAATATAACCTCATTTCTCAAAACAAGAATTGTATTCGCGGCTGGGTTTAAGAATAATCAACAAAAGATTGAGGACTGATCGTAATATTGATTGACTTGAAGTACGTGCTAGTCAATAAACTGGTTTTTTTAGAGTACCAGTATACGACAGCGAATGTCAACTATGAAGGCAAGATGCTATAATTATACCCTGTTTGGGCATCATATGTAGTCTAGTCACGGATGGGCTAGAATACCTACTTCAAGCGTTAATTACTTAGTTAAACTTCTATAGACTTTCTGGGTCGCATTGGAAGCTTCCACTCTAAGACGGTTTACACTGGAACACTTTATCTCTTCAAAATGTGACTTATCGCCGCAATATAGTAGGTAGTGTATTGGCTTATTAGACGTGAGGCCAGGGTTCAAACCCCAAGTCAGACATCTCCAACAAAACAAACAAAAATCTGAAAAAATATGTTTTCAGCGACTGCATTTCAGCAGATTTTTGGCGAAAAATCCGAGAGCCAATAAAAACGCCGTGAACAAATTTCTTAAAAAAACTATCGTTTGGAGTCGACTTTAAACTGTAGGCCCCGCCACTTATGCATGAAATTAACACACACATTACAAGTGATGCGAAAAGCTAGGTTGTAATACAGACTGAAGGATTATAATAACCAATTATCTAGGATCACTTTATCTCCTCAAAATTTTGGTAAAAATTTAGAGTCCGTTAAGATGCAATTTCAATAGAATTTCTATGTATAGCTCGGTTATAATTGACGTCATAGATCACATCCAACATGCTAACTATTGATGCTGTTATATTGTCTTAGAAAGCTCTGTTGTGGTTCTTACGAAGCTCATTTTTGACTGGACAAGACTACGATTACTTAAGGTTTTTTGTATTTACAACAAACGATTAATTTCTCTGTTCTAACAAATTTTTTTAAGGTGACCCAAGGGGAGAGTCTCGAATGTCTTCCGTACAACTACACGCCGTCCTATACTAACTATTGATTTGGCTAAGCAATGATTTTAATTTATAAGTATGGGGACACCTTCACACCGATTTTCATGCGGTCAATGGAGCATTGAAATCATTTGCAGCGCATGTCGCTTATAATTATATTTTTGACTCACCTCCTCCCGACAAGCTGGCACATGCCTTAAATTTAATGAAACATTCCAAGAACCTTCTGTTGGTATGCTATTTGCTTGAGGCTGAGCACGAAATAAAACGCTGCATACGATAGGGTCATAGCCATTATAAGGCCGATAAAAATTAATTTACGAATATGCTGGAAACAAATAAAACCAAAAAAAATTATCGAAAAAGAAGTAATCGAAATAAATTTCACTACCCAACCGTAAAATAATCCGCAACAAAACCAAATAAGGGTTTGGCTATCACATACATCACGGTAGAATAGAAGTAATGTAACCATTACTCTGGAGCTACGCCAATTTGTTTGCCCCACACCGATAACTGAGGCAAAATGGGGCCCATGGCTTTAAAATAAAAAATCGATTAATTTCTTATATTCAAAGATTATCATTTATTTTGAAACTTACCCGCCATAAAAAAGAAATAGTGGCCTTTATAGGCAACAAGCGTTTATTCAGTTTAACCATGTTGTTCTTTCACTCCAATTGCAAAGAAATCTTTAAAAATTAAGCCAGTTAAGCTCCAGCCAAATAAAGGACGTAGAGGGGGGGGGAAATTCAAATTCAAAAATTTATGATACAAACACTTTTCAACTGAACTAAACGGTGGAAATGGATCCTTCAGAACTGTATTATCACTTCTTAAAGATATTGCTGCACGTTGGTTCTCATGTTATGCTCTTGAGCGTCTTTCTCTAACTGAAGTCATAGACAATTTGTAACTGCCTCTACAACAGCTATGATATGGTCCGCAAAGATACGTTCATTCGCACGCGTGTGAGTATTTTTTGGGACTAAGGGTGGTGAGATAGTGTATATTAGCCTGGTATCGTTTATATTTTCAGCTGTAATCTTATAAAAGAATAAAAAACGATAAGAAGTTGTTTGTTTCTCATTTTTTTTATTTTTATACGCTTTAGTTGTTATTGTTGTTGTGATTGTTGTTCATTTGTTTACGATCTCAAAAATTAAAAATTTTAGTTGTCGATTTTATAACAGACACACACACAAACACACAAACACACACTCACATTCATTTTAGTATAGTTCGTATGAGTATAAGCAACTTGTCGTTAAGGGGCGTTTGTCTCTAGGCAGATGTGAAAAGCGCTGGTCTGTTGATGTTGATGATAAGTGCTGTAACCGACATGGGTTAAGATATATCTACACTCGCACACATACAACTCGATAACATACAAATTATCGTTTATCAGATTTCATTTATTTTTTATTTTTTTTTTTTAATTCATAAATTATTTTATTAAATTTTAATGACAAATACTCATTTTTAATACAGCAGCTGTTAAGTAATTAGCACTAATGATAAAATATTGATATAAAGAATATCGCATGAATTCTTTTAGTGATAATTTTTATTTATTTAAAGTGCTTTTAATCATTTCAAATGCCTTAAATTTAAAAATCTTTTTCTTGTTGCCGCTCGTAACGAATCGCCAGTTATCGGATAACCGTTTAAAACGTCATAACTCTGTATGTAGATTATAACGTGTAGTCATTTCATTTAGAAATGGCTGGCATTCCTTAATCAGAAGAAATTCGAATAAAGTACCAGCATTCCAGAACCTTTATGGGTCACTTTGCAATTCTAAGAATTGGGCATTACAGCCCTTCAGTCAGGATTACAACCTAGCTTCTTACAGCACTTATGTTGTGTGTGTTAATTTTATGCATAAGAAATGGGCCCTACAGTTTAAAATCGGTTCCGAATGACAGATTTTTGAGGAACTTTTCATGGCAATTTTTTATTTACTCTCAGAGTTCTTTGCCAGAAAGCTGCTGAGAGTAAGTCGCCGAAGAAGTATTTGAATTTCGTTTTGCTGATGAAACCGAAGCGGGGGTTTGAACCATACATTTAATAACCCAACACACTACCTACTACAAAAACTTTGATGTGAAAATACGAGATTTGATCGCCAGCATAAAACATATTGTCTATCTTTCCATGCTGCTTGTATCACCACTTCATCTGTCTTTGTAGAAAGAAAAACCAGAGTCGATTGGATACTATACGAGACCAGGATATTAATAATTTTGATAAACTCTCACCTTAGCCACATAATTTGCTATTAAGACCCCATTGACAGCAGACTATATTCATGATGGAGAATGGAAGAATTAGCAGTGAGTGGTAACTACAGATGTTGCCACAACTTAATAGAAGAAGAAGGAGGCGCAAAACCTCTTTAAATGTTACTAGAATTATGGACATTGTCATTCTTAATAAATTACTTAGAAATGTTCACAAGGAAATTACTTGCTTGCAACTGGAATTATTAAGAGACTAGAAAAAATCAACTACTGTTAAATGATTCGATTGGTAATTTAATGGGAAATAATGCCGTTCCGCTCACAGAACGTCATGCAAGAATTCACTGATGAACCCTTATTGCGCGACAAAGGAGATGTGAAATCATTTCAGAAAATTTGAATCCTAGACTGTGTGCCTTGTTCCATCCGATTATTGTAGTAAAATTCAGGCTGAAATAACGCGAATCTAATATTGTTCAAAAATGCCGTGAGCATCTAGAGATGATAACGAGAAATCCGACGGTTAACCTTATAAGCGTCACTTGATATCTGGTAAAATCCACAAATCGATTGAATTAATATGTGCGATTGGTATTCCTACGCAGAGGAGTCTCACACAAACTTCACCGATTTACCAGAAAAAGACCGCTTATGTTGCATACGATAATTTTATACATGAAAGGCGGGTCCTACAGTTTAAAGTAGACTCCGAACGACAGATTTTTTGAAGACCATTTTTAATGGCAATTTTTCTTTACTCTCTGCTGAGAGAAAGTCGTCGAAAGAACGACTTTTTTTTTGTATTTCATATTGATGAAGATTGCTCAATTTGGGTTTCTGTGTGTTTATTTTTATCTATAAGTGGCGAGACCAAGAGGTTTTTAGGAACTTTTCACTGCAAATTCATTTCATTCACCAGGAAGTTGTTCGTTCTTGCCAGAAATCAGCTGAGGGGATGTCGCCATAGAAATAATTATTTTCATATTTCGTTTTGTTGGAGATGTCTGACTTTGGTTATGAACCGTGACCAAACGCCATATAAGCC
>QOCX01006781.1:0-10904 GCA_005959815.1 Sarcophaga bullata
AATTTTGACATTTGATAACGGCCAACTTGTTAAATATAAATCTGTCGAATTACATACATAACATAATTGGTCCTGACAACATTACAGCCAGGATTACTGAATAGTTTCGCTTATGTTGTGCATGTTAATTTTATACACGAGTGGCGGCAACCTACAGTTTAAAGTTAACTCCGAACTTTAAATTTTTGGGAAACTTTTAATGGCATTTTTATATGCTGCGCTTTTGAATCGGAAGAAATGAAGGCGCCGAGAAATATTTTGGGTCGGTTTTATTGGAAATGGCTGGCCCAGGAGTTAGAACCGCGGTCTCACGTCTGAAAAAACCAAACACACTACCTATCTATACTACAGCGACTTCAAATCTGTTCAATATTTATTTTTCATCAGTTGGATAACTTCCATAGACCATAGACAAACGAGTGAGTTCCTGAATGGCAATCTAAAAATTAGTAAGACCAAAAAAATTGCTAAATATGGATGATAGACCATCCACATAAAGTCCAAGAAGAGCGCCCAAACCAATGTGTTGGTGGTAGATTTTAATGGGCGGCGTTATCGTTCATATTTCTTGGAAAATCATGTATAGGCTAATCACTGTCAGCGCAAACATTACAGGGTCGATAAATTAATGTTCTTTTGCCGGATAAACATTAATGATACGTGGTACCAACAGGACTGTGTTACGTGCTATGTGACGCAAACTACATAACGATATCGTGCGATTTGACCTCTTGTGGATTTTTTTTCAGTCATAGGTGTATTCGTATAAGTCACAAACTACAGCCATTAAAGTCGACATAACTTATGCTATTGGCCATCCGCAACTCACATGCTCTCCGCCCGGAGAGCCCGTAACGGATATTTGAACTATGTTATGTACATTCGACACATAATTGGATCTTTCCAATAAATTAAAAATTATTTCGATCACATCCCAAACAGCCTTGAGGTAGAGGTTTTTAAGAAAATATCATTGAAGGCCTTTCTTTGAATAGTCAATCTATTGCCATTGCACTATTTTGGAACATTTTCGATCAATAACAACTTCAAACAGACTTCGCTGAATGAATGGTGGTAACTTAATGGAATTCTTTTTAGGGAATGTAAGATTTCGAGGATTGCTTCAATATGGTTCAATAATATGGCATTCTATTTATCAATCGAACTAAATGTATAGAGAAACAGTTTATTTTGCTTATGCCGATTACATTTTTATTCTCGAAGTTTGCTGTCATCATATGCTTTTTTTTATTATTAAAAGCGAATATTACCTTTTTGGACTGAACTTGTATCACTACCTTAGGCTCCTTCTTAAAAAACTGCAATTCGAAAGTCGATTTATGTTTTTTCAATTTACTTTGCTATTATTTGGAATTAAACGCGACTTAAATCGAGGAAATTATTGTATGTAACATACGATTCAGCCTGAGGTACAATTTTTCACCCTTACAATCTGTTATTTACGTATATTGAATCTCTATACCAACACAATACGTCACCATTCTCCAATATAAAAATAGAAAAAACCCCTTCGTACAAATCAGAAAATTTGTTTGAACTAATTTGGTTCATTTAAGCTCATACAATGTTCTATTATCGAGAGAGAAACGAGAAAACGAGAAAGTAAAATAAACAGTTAACACATGAGCCGTAAAAATTTGTCACATTTTGTTTAAATTCTTCGTTTGACTTTAATCGCAGCCTTGTGGCGAAACATGAAAAGTTATTTGTCAGAACTGGAGTTTTTGTTTGCACACTCAACACTTACTAGGCATATTTACGTACTCCAATAAGAATGGCCAAAAAACAAAACACATACTCACATCCACGAGGAAAATGAATTTAGGGCTTTCCAAAACCGCATGTGGACAGAACGATGGTTGCTGTTGACTAAATATCATAAAAGGCTGGTATGATTAAGAGGAGAAACCATTTTCATTCCAATTTGAAACAAAATAAACATTATTTTTGAAGATGTTCTGTTTTACATTTGCACCATTGAAATGGAATAAATTTAATTTCTCGAAACGAAGACAATTACCAATCCAAAAATTGGCTGAAATGTAACCATTGCGAATTTAACACCAAGCAAAAATAAAGGCCATGCGGAAAACAAGGGCATATAGTTGTCACCATCATATTCTTAATAAAAAAGAGCGCCGCGGTTGGAAGAAGTACAAATTTGTCTTATCTTTGGTAAGCCCAAATCACCCCGGCATAGTGCAGGAAACGACTAGCATCTATTTGCAAAGGCAAAGGGACGATTTGCATGGTCAGAAAACTTATGTCTTGCAGGCAACTGATGATTGTGAATTGGCAAAATATGGATTTTCGATCGAAGTGGTTGAGTCATGTACTTCTTTACGAAAGAACGAATATGGCTTGTGTCAATGGAACAAGCGAACAATCTGATGGTGTTTTATTAGATTTTTTTTTTGTTGTCCCACAAAGGCGAATTTCGAACACAGGGAACTAGAAAATGAACGTGGGCGTACTGTTGAGCACGCGAGTACGGAAAACCGATATGACTGAATGGTGTGCGAAATATATTCTTTATGAAGAGGATTAAGTGACAAGAGCGCGCGCGCGCTTTTAAACGAGCTATATAGTCTGCTGATCAAGAACCCAACTGGACGGAGTATGGCACTATGCGCTACCTAAACTGGGAGTTCAGCAAGGATTGCATAACTGAAAGGTGTTCCAATCAGAGATAAGACTAGTTTTCGAGACAAAGCTTAGGGGTTTTCAATTAAAGTACCATCCTTATGGATATCTAATATTTAAAAATGATCGAACGATTTTCATGACATTTAGTGTGCATATCGGGTAGATCTGAGAATCGACGACATCTATTTTTCATATCCCAAATGTTAAGGGGCGTGGCAAATTGTTAAAATTTAATTGTTGGGTACATATTGATCGTAGACGAACAAATATTTGTTGGTAAGTTGTAGAGTCGATATCGACAATTTCTGCAAAAATGGCGTGACAACCCTCCACCTTCAAATGATACCTATAACTCTTATACTACTTAACCGATTTTAACCATTCCTTTTTGTTCAGGTTAAGATGGTTTCTGGAAAAAATTCCATATAGCAAAAAGTAGGCGTGGCAAATATTTAAAATGGAATATTTAGAGACATAGATATCATATCGATATACTCACCAAAAATGGGCATGGTAACCCCCCTTTAAGATAAATGTATAAGTCGGCTAATCCGATGTCAGCTAGTTTTAACATAATAATGATATGGATTGGTACTCTCTCCCTTTAAATGTATGAAGGAAGATATCTGTAAGGGCATCTTCTACTAGTTCAAAATTCTTGTACTGTTATACTGTAATCAGGGTCTGATCACTAACCTCATGTCACATTAGTAGGTTGAAAACAAGTTGATCGCCATCGAAATCTTTGCAATTACACTTTTTCTGAATAACGGTCCAGCCTCAGCCACTATTTTTGTGCTCCAGCCAAAGTTTTGAGTAATACTGTTGCAATATTTCGTACTTTTGTCATAAACAAGGCTTTCTTATTCACTTAGAAGATATTTTTTAGAGTTCTGTTCTTGATCTTTCTATTTGCAACTTCTGCCCTCTTTCTTATGTCCGAAATCTCAACAACGATAGTCTGACAAATGATCTCAATGACCTCATCCTCATCAGAAGTTGAAGTTGAGAAATAGGATTTTTGTGAGCTAACTACCTAAATGTAGTGACCAATTCAAGCCTGTGAGTATGTACACTTTTTTTCTCTCTATTTAAGCCAAAATGTAGCAGACAACAGATGAGTACGAAAATAAAATACAACCTGACCGATTGAATTACAAATATTTAGCTAAGAAATGTTAACTGGAAAAGATACTTCCCGGGTAATATGTGTATCCTATATATATCGTCGATTTATAAATATCGTCTGTTTAAGTGGCTACCAGTTTATTTTGCAAACCATTTTGCTTTTGTATGTTCTGTGTAAACACAAGCACTATTCATTCAGTTTTTTCAGCCAAAAGTGCTTAGAGAGTTAGAGATTTTTTTCATTTGGAAAACTAACATTTTCACATTTTCACATTTTCATTGTTAAATTACAGCATCTTTAGTTTTATTTTGTAAACAGCACCACTGAAGTTATAGAAATCTTAACAATTCTAACAAGACAAAGGCAAATGCATCAGTTGTTGCTCATAAAGTAATCGCTCAGATGAATACATACTTCATAGGGAATGAAAATATAATGACACAATATTGTTACTACTTCTATTGCTATTGTATTTTCCTCCTTAGAAACATAACAACAAACATTAGCAAATAAATTTTCTACAAAAGAAAAAGAGTTTTTTTGTCTAAAAGTAACAAAAGAACACTGAAATACTCTATCGCATATTCACACACTTAGCCTCATAGTGCCATTCGTTGTCAATATTTGTTTAACAATTTTGTTTTTTTCTATTTTTAAAGCAGTTATGGAAACAACAAGAACATTGGCAACAGAACAATGTCAACAGAAACAATGACAAGAAAACACAATGGAGAGAATTTTTTCTTAATTTTGTTTATGACAGAGAAGTAACTAAAAGTACGTTAAATGCAATTTCATTATAAACCTAAAGCACTTCAAGTTCTGAGATATATTTTGAAGCAAACGCTAAAGAAATTAATTTCGTATTTAGATATCAAGACTACTTAGGAGAAAGGTCTTCCAACGCAGAAAGCTGCACTTCCAAATTAATTGCCATTAATCCAGAGTGTTCCAAATCAGCATAACAGACATGTTATTCAACAACATGAGCAAATCATAATTTTTTAAAATGAGTGGCAGTGTAATAGAAAGCTCATCTTTAGCGATGAGGCCAATATAGATGAGTAAACAAACAAAATTGTCGAATTTGGAATGAAATCGAACCACTTGAGATTCAAAACAATCCAATATTTCCCTAAAAATTATTATTTAGTGTGTATTTTGGGCTGACAGCGTTATTAGTCTTCGAGAACAACATTATCCAAACCATCAAAATCAGCAGTGTGCAATTTAAATCGATGATTACAGGGATTTTTTGGCCTGGACTGAATGATCTGGATATCAACGACTGGAGGTTTGAAAAGGACCGCGCTTCATGCATCATTAAAAGTACTGCACAAGTGCTTTGAGGGCATAGTCATCTCGCAGGGACTATTGTGTACTGGCCGTCAAGTTTATGCGATTCGACTGCGATAGACTTTATTTTGTTAGGGTTTCTTAAGTCGCAGGGGTATGCGCTTCTCAAGGCCAATATAATTCATGCCTGGTTTATTTCTGCTCCAGAAAAGATTAACATTTCAGGATGTTAAATTTCAGATGAACCCCATCAAACAAAGACCTCGCAAATTTGATTTATCAAGAAATTAAATACCGATACCGTCTGTATCTGACTGAATATTTAACAATGCGTGATGATATCCGGTTAAATACTATCTGCTTTATATACTTAGTAAAGATAAAAATATTCTAATAATTATGAACACACTCCTTCTAATAGAAGTACTAAACATTATTACGTTGCTACCACATAAGTTGTAAAATGTAATCTCTAAAGCATCGTTCTTTACCCGGAATAAATTTAATATTAATTACTGTCAGTTTTCACCACGTAATGGTCAGTTAACGAAAACCATATCGCACTTAATGCGCTATTTAAGTGCGAATGTAGAAAATGTGTAATTTCTAAAAACGCACCGCGCTACTAGAGGAGAAGGCTGGATATGTTAAAGACGCCACCGGTTCATGAAACAAATTATTAAGATGTTTTGACTTGGAGTTTTCAAATGCCATTCCAGACATTTGTTGATTGTAGTTTAAAAATAACCATTGGCGAATACAAATTCGTCTGCTAGCAAAATTTGTCATATCGATGACGAAATTTGTACTGTGCACGGAATATATAAAAGAACGATAGAGTATATGCACGCCATCTATAATCTCTTTACCCCGCTTCAGTCATGATTTAGCATTGAATTGCATTTCTGTGGTCAACGTTTTCCAAGAAAACTGATTTGGATGCTGTTGTAAAACCACTGAAGCGCTCTGTGTCCATAATAACCGCGGAGTTGCAAGAAAAGTTCTGAGGCAGCCCATAAAAACGAAAACGACTCAAACTTGACTACGAACCAATTACTCAACTTTTGTTCCCTTTGGGGGGAATGTTCTTCTGGCAGGACTGATTGTACCCCGTTAGACAATTGGTAAATCTACTTTATGAAACCTGACTTACGACAGAAGATACCTCAACAACTGATTCTTTAAAGACAGCCTTAATTTGTGTTGTGACAAATAATCCAACTAACACAGCTGTTGACGATCCAGAAACTTTCTACAAATACAGTGGAAAGCTTGTTTTGAATACGGAGTATTAGGAAACCAATTTAATTGTACACCAATATGGTCTCTACTAGTCAGCACTTAATAATTTACCATAGTATATGTGAATGGAGAATGAGAATTCAATAGACAATTCACAATCCAATGCAACAAGAAGTGTTTTTGTACATTATGTTATTATACAATACATGATAGAAAAACGAAACTATGGGTTTTCGACTGTATCAGTTTGATTTTTTGGCATAAAAATTTGCAGATTAACAAACAGCGAACAAACTCCAAACTCTTCTATGATGTCATAATTTCACTTTAAACAATGGAAATTTTTTCAGTCCTTCTTAATCGTATAGGCTGAACCCAGTGCGGAACTGGATGGTAACATACAACATGTAAGTGCACAAGGAACAACCATTCGTGTGACATTCGGTAAAAAATCCCTGTATACGGTCAACTATCGCATGAAAGAAACAGTATTGGCGTCGTCTTGTTCTCAAGAGCAACATGGACGTTAATCTAATATTAGACCGATTCTAGTTGCGCAAATTTACAGTTATATAATGCTGTTTTGCCACTGATCTAGACAACAAGGATATAATTAACCGCAACTTAGATAACCCTTATTGCTAGAGATAACAGCATAAGCGCCATTATCGGAGGCTAGTGTTAGGGTTTTCATTGAATAATGCACCGCATCCAAGCCCGAAGTAAAACACAAATTTTAAATCCAGGGGGCTTGCTTTGTATAAGGTAATTAACAAATGCGGTTGTTAGACTGTCGCCGTGGTCTAGTTGGTAGTGTTTCGGCTCATTAGACGAAAGCCAAGGTTCGAATCCCCGGTCATCAAAAACGAAATATGAAAAAAATATTTCTCGGCGGCTTCCACACAGCAGATTTCTGGCAAAAACTCTGAGAGTAAATACAATTGCAATGAAAAGTTTCTCAAAAATTGACTTTAAACGGTAGGTCCCGCCACTCATGTATAAACTTAACACACACAACATAAGTGATGTGAGAAGCTAGGCCGTAAACCTGACTGAAGGGTTGTAATGGCCAATTATGTATGTATGTAGTTGTTAGACTGTCATCCTGGTGGACATTTGGATATAGCAAAACAAGAACGGTGTCGAATGACGCCATGTTCACCACATTGAACTTAATGTTAGTCGGATATTCAAACTTGTTATACTTTTATACTTAATGTGTCCCACTGATATCTTCATAGCCCAAAAATAGTACAACAAACGGACAATAAAGAAGACAAGCTAAGGTCAACTGCATCAAAAAATTTTATCAAATATCCGACTTTGTTGTGTTATCTTGAGCAGTAAGTCATTTCTTGGAGTCTGACTGTAGAGCGTTCTGTTATCATAAAGACAGTAGGAATATCCAGATCCACAACATCTTAGATAATAGCATGCTTCCATGGTTTTGTGATCCCTTTTATTCCAGTGTTTCTAGCTAACATGTTTAATGGTGGTGATCTGATAGTGGATGAGGTGGATTAAGCCCCCTGTAGTATGAGTATTAAATGGCCGCAATATTTGCTTTCCCTCCGGTATAGCCTATAACGTTCAATAACGTTTATTACTTCGATAATATTTCTCTTGAGTTTTCTTAACTAAACACGGTGTTCGAAAATATAAATTCCATTTTCTGTTTTAAATTAATTTCAATGTTTAAAGCGATTAAATTTAATTTCACAATTCATTATAATTAACTTTAAACTACCATTAGAAATTACAAGCAATTCTATTCATTTATTAAATTAGTTTACGTCTGTGCTAACACGGATGTTGTAACCAAGGCCACAATTAGGTTGCAACAGTTGACTTAGTTTGTTTACTGATGAACGGACTTAAAAGGACTTATAATTCCCATCTAAAGTATAAACACATTCGCAGGCATTGATAAACATTTGCTGTATACATACAAATAGAAATACCATAATCGTGTTTACCATTGTATTCGTTGGCTGCTACTAGGAAATTGTGTAAATCATTTACAATACACGTTAATACAAATACATATCCATTCAACTGCAATTACAGACATTTAAAGTTGCAGCAATCTTCTCTAATGAAAAAATATTTAATTACGACACCATATACAATTTAAAAAAACTATTTTTTTAAAAACAATTCAATCTCTGAGAATTTTTCTCTGCGATTAAATATTACACAATAAAGTATTAGTAACATTTTAAAAAATGATTTAAAAATATAAATTTCAAATTTTAAACATGCAGGCATTATTGGGACTAGCCAAGCTTCTAACGTTAATGCATATGGTCTGCATTAATTCTATCCAAGAAAGCAGATAATTGCGATCACAAACGATAGATTTGAGAAGCTTCTCTAATAGTCATTCTAGTCTATATAGTTTGCTACTTTCTAGTGAGTAGTGTATTGGCTTACTAGACTTGAGGCAATGGTTCAACTCCTGGCTCAGACATCTCGAACAAAAAAAAAAAAAATTAAAATATATTCTGAAAAACTTACTTTTGGTAAGAACTCTGAGAGTAAATTAAAATTGCCATGAAAAGTTTCTCAAATAGTCGTTAGTGATCGACATTAAATGTAGTCGCCGTAGTCTAGTAGGTAGTGTGTTGGCTTATTAGACGAAAGGCCAGGGTTCGAATCCCGGTCAGACATCAAAAACGAAATATGAAAAAATATTTCTTGGCGGCAGATTTCTAGCAAAAACTCTGAGAGTAAATAAAATTGCCATGAAAAGTTTCTCAAAAAACTGTCGTTCGGAGTCAACTTTAAACTGTAGGTCCCGCCACTCATGTATAAAATAACACACACAATAAGTGGTGTGAGAAGCTAGGCCGTAATCCTGTCTGAAGGGTTGTAATGGCCAATTATGTATGTTTATGTCGACATTAAATTGTAGGTCCCGACTCGCATGGTTAAAATTATCACACACAACATGAGTGATGTGAGAGGCTAGGTTGTAATCCTGACTAAAGGGTTGTCGACTATGTAGTTATCGGAAAAAGAGAACCGTATCGCTGTTACGGTGCGATTGAAGTACGGTACGATTGGTCACATGAGAGTCTACCGGCGAACAAAATTATTTGAGAGAACTGGAGATTATAAACATAGCCATCGGCTGTGCCAACCACGCGCACCTTAAACTCTACAAACTTGCCGCACCGAATGTTTGTTAACTGCAGCCTTAGAAAATTATAGAATGGAAATATTCAAATATTTCGTCTTTTTGTAAAGCACACTGATAACTTACACAGAAACATTTTGTTTATCAGTGAAAACAATTTTAAATATTAGAAGCAAAATAAAGTGTATATACGATAATGCATGCGAACTCGAATTTCTCGAGAGCAAAAAGGGCTTCAGTCATGATTTGATCAGGTGTCAAAAGTTTAGCAATGTTTGCCGAAAACCTATTTTGAAAGTTTTAGATGGCGTGCTTGCCCACCGAAGGCGGTCCAACTTTGTAAAACAGCATTGCTTTGTTCTGTGGACAATTTTTCAAATTGGTTAACAATGATGTATGAATGTGTTTCGGCACAGGTGCGGAAAATAATAGTCTAGTAGGTAGTGTGTTGGCTTATTAGACGTGAGGTCACGGTTCAAACACTAGGTCAGACAACTCGAACAAAACGAAACATAAAAAAATATTTCTTCAAAGACTTCTTCTCGGTAGATTTCTGGCACAATCTCTGTGAAAACCAAATTCTCAATCTTTCGTTTGGAGTCGACTTAAAAATTGTAGATCCCGCCATTCATGTATTAACCACTAAACGATATCGTACACCTGACTTCATGGTTGCAATGACCAATTATGTACTGTCAACAATCTCCAATAAAGTAGAAATACAAAATCGCACTGACTGAGGAGTTGTAATGACCAATTATGTATGTATGTATGTGTATTCAAAACTTCAACTAATTTGCTGGAGTATTAGGAATTGGTAATGATTATAGCTTTGAATAGATCAGTGAAGTCATATTGTCAATATGAATATTAATATTAATAATTAATAATTAATAATCAGTCACGAATTTCAGATATGACTCCATGAGACTATTTAGAAGATCAGTTGGAAGAACGGTCATGTAGTCGCTAAACCTCAAATTAAAGTTAACCGAAAAACTTGCTCACAAGTGCACGGACGCAAATATAACCAGAAAACACTAAATAAAACTGGTACATTCAATTCCAAATTGGTTAAATGGTGTACTTGACTTTTAGGGATATCCTACTAAATATAAGGACATCAGAAACTGAACATTCACATAAATTTTCAATAGGTAAGTATGAAAGAAATTAAAGCAAGTTAGGTGGTTGGCGGAATTTTTATATTAGTTAGCTGGGTCAGAAAATTATGAAGGTAAGAGGTCAAAGAAAAAGTCATTACGCGGAAAGTCAGCTCTTTCGGCATGTCAACCAATAGAATTGTTGTAAGTTAGTCCAATTCTATTCTTATCCTTACATGTGTAACAGATTCTAGCAATACTGCACGTATCCTACAGCTGTACTTCTCTATAAAACATGTAGACAACGTCCAAATAAACTGAGACAAAC
>QOCX01006783.1:0-10903 GCA_005959815.1 Sarcophaga bullata
TTTTATTGGATATTTATTTCCAAAACAAAGCTTTGGCTAAAGCTGGATTCACCCATGGTTTCGGAACAAAATTTTTGTTTCGATTTCCAAGGTAAGATGCAAACTTACGACAAAGGGAGGCACATGTCAGATCATTTTAAGATAAGCAAATATTGGTCTTCACCATTTTGTGTGTTGTCTGATACGCGAGCCATAGACTACAACTATTTGATCAATCTTATCAACATCCCCCATGCCCTTATTATATCGATAAACTAATTTTGGTTGTGAAATACTTACTACGCCCCTTCCTTTAACGAATCGCTGGCATGATCCTACTTTATTGACATCAAAATTTGTTGCAAATGTAACAACATTATTATCCTTCCTGAAATGAAGTTTTGTTTTTTAAATGATAGAATCCTTTATTAAGTGGAACATTACCATTCAAAAGGTGGTCCTTTGGAGTAGATTTTGGAGATTTTCCTATGTAAATATATCAAATTAGATCATAATATCTAATAACTGAAACCACTTGTGTTACAGAAACAGCACATAAGATTTCCTTCATACTCATCATCATGTTTATCGGTATGTTGTACAGTATCGAATCCACCCAGTTGGGCATTGTCGTTAAGGCTTCCAGTTCATCCCACATTTCAAAAACTGTTAGTCTATATATGAAAAAAAAAATTTACACAAATATCGTATCACAATTGCTCTAAGAACGTAGTGTACCTTTTGGGGGCCATTGCATTCAAGGCCACTACATGCTGGTGATATTACATTTTGTCACATACATAATTGGTTATTACAACCCTTTAGTCAGGATTACGACCTAGCTTCTCATACATAAGAGTCGGGATCTGCAGTTTAAAATCGATTCCTGACCTTGAGTTTGAACCAAGGCCTCTCGCTAATAAACTAACACACTACCTACTAGACAACGGCGTTGTCTTCATTATTTCAGACAATATTCAGACAATTGCACAGTTTTATTATGCCATTTACTGAAATAAAAATATCATATTCGGTGTACTTACATACATAGTTACATACACACGTTTAAGGATATTTTTCATTTTGATTATAATTGATGTTGTTGTTCTTGTCTTAGAATTTCAAAAAGGATTAAACATTTTTAATATGCATTTTGTTTCAAGTATAAGTCAGCGATTCTATGACTTAAGCCACATACATACATAACTCATATCCTCTGCCAAACTTAAACATTTTTTAAAGCATTGCATTTTTTCTTTAACTATCAAATAGATAAACAGAAAACTATACACATACATACATATACATATATATATATATGTATGTAAGTATGTATGTAGTATATAAATAAAAGTCAATAACAATTTAAGTTCTGTTCGAAACATTTAATGGAGGAGGAGGACAGAACAATTCAGATACAATAAATTCTACAGAAACGAAACAAAAACAAATAAAACAGTTTGTTGTTGTATTTTGATGATCCAGCCAAATTCGAATTGTTGATGGAAAAAAAACTTATTATTATATACGCGAACATTCAAAGGCATTCGCATGACTATGAGTATAAATCAGAAGGCCATAATATTCTGTCCTTTTCAAAGGCTCCTACAGACAATCAAATTTCTTAANNNNTCTTAAGCATGCCAGAAATACTTTCTAGAATACTCATCGCCTAAGACTCACAAAAGATTTTGGAAATTCTTTAGCTGGAGCTTATCTTAAATTTCATTTAAATTTAAATTTTATTAATAAAAAGAAACGAGAAAATAGCATGGATACGAATACACCTAATGCTCTCTTTACACGATTAGTTTTTTTTTTGTCGAATTTTATTTCAAAATGAGTTAAAACGAAAATATTCTTTTTTTACACGGCATTGTTTTGATTGACCACGGTTTTTAAATATTTTGTGATTTTATTTAAATTTTGAATTTCTTATACAAATATATTTAATGGATTAACCCTTAACCGAACACAGGGACACATATGTCTCAAACCGAAAATCTGAATAACTAAAATCGGGTGGTTGTTATATTACTTTTATTTATTATTAAAGACGCATATTTACGTTTCCTACCGATATCGGGGTGTATTCGAACATTCATTCTTTATATCTGGTCACTTGAAGTTGGCAGTTATTTTTGTGGTTTTGGTTTTGGTTTCGAAATATGTCTTCTAAACTTCTAATGAGGCATACGAAATAGAAAACATGATAAATTTATCTCTCATAACCTCATGGTACTGAAAGAGTTGAAATATGTAGACACGAAATAAATTTTTAATTGAAATTTAAAAAGAATTTTTTAATATTGTTTTCAACAAATTCTCTTTTTACACGAATATTTTGGGAACACATCCATTGTTTAAAAGAGAACAGAGTATACATCGCTCTCCTATTAATATACACACATATATGTGTATGTATGATATCCTTGTTCGAATGCTATATTCAATAACAAATAATAAAATTGTTTTCTCAAAAATGCTGCTACCGACGACTATTTGTAATGTGGCAGATAAATTCGAGTATACGTGTTAAGTAAATGATCGACCAGCACCCTCATGTTGATGAAACCCTTCGTTTCGCGTCGTTTACATGAACTCGATCTTTCGGAGACCACATATAAGTGAATTTTACTTTCTAACATAGGCCTATACCTGTACACAATTCAACTTATCTAGGAGCAGAAGATAAACGCCCATAGACAGCACGTGTGTTCGATGAATGAGCTCTTTAGCAGTTGCCAATTTCACTTAAGATCAGATTTCACTTGAAAGATCAACTTAAGTAAGCAGGCCCATTTGTGGCATGAATGGGTAAGTGAACAATTCACGTGAGACCTTAAGATGTCCAAATCATCCTAAAAAATTTGCAGTCTGGTTTTAATTTTTGGCTGGCGGCGTCGTCGGTTCATATTTCTTTTAAAACGATGTTATCCAGGCCATCACTATCAAAATCACTATGTCCCGGTTAATAGCAAAATCCAAATCTAATTCAGTCTTACAGACAATAGCAGAAACTTACATATGAACGTACAGTGCTACATTTTTATTTTTCCGTTATCCTACACAAATTCTTAAACAATTCTTCCTCTGTGTTTTTAGCCGAATGATAGGATGCGAGACAATTATCGAATTCAATGATTTTCAATGCAAAGAATGTCAAATAGAATGGATTTTAAGCACGAACTTAAAATATCAGTCATAACAGTTTCCCATTACTACATATACCCACAATAATTGTCTTCTTCTTCTTTATTTTTTCTTCTTCTTATGAACCTTGTTGCTGTAGTGAATACAACAACATTTAACACATTTAGCAGAACAAAATATCATATGAACATCGATGGGGACAGTTAAACGGTTTAATAGTGGACAGATGTGAGTAATGTTAGGATTCTACTTGGGTGTAGCAGTATTTGCTTAACATTTTTGTGTGTTTGATTTCGGGTCTTAAGTTATTTTTTTAGAACCAGAGAAGAGAGAGAAAGTAAAACCTTAAGGAAAGAAAGTTTATATTTTTAAATGGTCGATGTACACTCAACGAAAATTGCTTATAAAATACAAAATATAGAGTTCATAGGTGAAATGTTTTAAAATTAGCTCAGTTTAGCTTTTTTCTTATTTCGATAGATTTGCATCAACCTACTTCGACAACTTTAGATATTAGAATTTCAACAATTAAACAAATAGCGAGTCTTCCAAAAGGGTCTTCCAAACTTTGACAGTTAACAACGGTCTCCTTTTTGAAGCTACATCTGTCAAATTAGTTGCCACATATTCAGTTTATTTTGATAAACTACCTTAGCATTATATAGCTTTCAACAAGACGGACAAATTGATCATTACACCTCTTTAATCAGAATTAAATCTTAATTTCTCACACCACTCATGTTGTGTGTGTTAATCCTATCAATGAGGAGACAATGATATTCCTTAATGTGGTCTTATCGTGATAATTTCATTTTACTTGCAGAATTTTTGCCAGAAGATTGCTGAGAGGTAGTCGCCGAAAGAAATATTTCGTTATGTTGGAGATGTCTGAGCCAGAGATTGCACAATGGGCTGCTAAACCACTATCACGAATTTTCCAAATAATGAGTGAATCGTATTGCTTTTGTAATATTTCTTTGACTTGAAGATATGAAAATATTTTACCATTTGTTATGCGACAATCAATAATATCCGAAATTTTTAAGTTATTATCGATTACGAGGAGGACGCTCAATTGGAATAAGTAACAAACTAAGAAAACAAAAACGAAAACATAATAGAAGTATTTGAATAAGCATAAATCAAGAACAATACTACATAAAAAGATACCGAAGTTGCCAGACTTAAAATAAGGGAGCATAAATAGAGGATAGAACAACTTTATCAGTCAGTATCAGGCCAAACACAATTGTTTTGTACACCGAAAGATTGATTTTTGTTAATAAGAATATTGTTAGTAAGGATATCGTAAATAAATACGGTAATACGTAAACTGAATTACACAAAAAATACATTGGAGATTACGAAAATGGATGAAAACATAGATTCATAATCCAACAACTAGTCTTAAAGCGAGATCGCAAAGTTACCAGATATGATATGAAGCTGTATAAATCGAGTAAATTTGTAGTAGTAAATTGTAGTATTAAATATGAAAAGTTTAAACTTTGTTAATAAGCATCGTGTATACAATTGATATCGCAGTTCGATCATTTGAACTGTGCTTTAGATGAATAAAGAAGCAATCAACCCACGATCAGATGTAAACAATTTCATTTATTTTAATTGTAATTATTGAAGCCACGAGAAATAAACGCATTGCAAAATTTAAATTCATAACAATACTATTTAAATTAAAGATCATTTGCCATTTAACATTAGTTATTTAATTTAAAAAATCCTACTTGTTGTAAANTTGTAAATTTGAGCGTGTATTAGGCAAATAGGGATTTAAAAAATGCGAAGAGAAAAAAAAATTAAAAAGAAAACGAATGACGTCTTATGTTTGTATTTGTATTTGAATTTGTCTTATTGTGTATGTCAATTTATTTGTTGTTTTCTGTTTTTCTTTTCCATGTGTGAGTTGAATTTTAATAATCCTATTGTCTGCTTTTAGGCTTTCTATCCTTGTGCTCATGCATACGACTGAGTGTGCGATTGTGTATGTGTCAATATATTATTCGTTGTCATATCACTCGCTTTTCATTTTTCAGTTTCTGTTTGTATGAGATTTGCAATTTTCTCTTTCTTTTGTTGAAGTTTGAATCACATGCGTTTAGAATTTTGCCGACTTTCACTCTGAGAAGTGGATTTGTAAAATCCATTTATAGAATTTTAAGTGACTTTTTCTTCTCTCTCTCTCTCCTCAAGAGCACAGCTTGCCTTCCCTGCCATCATCTCAACCAGTCACNTCTCTCTCTCTCTCCTCAAGAGCACAGCTTGCCTTCCCTGCCATCATCTCAACCAGTCACCTTTTTAACTCACTCTGTTCTTGCCCTCTTGTTAGTGGAACTGCCTGAATGTGAACAAAATATACAATGGAGTTGAGCTCACATATTAAATTACTTTCATTGTAGTGCAGGTCTAAGTCACATTGTCGTACTAAAAACCTCTTACATTTGTTTAGCATTTAACACAAAGTAAATCGTTGAAACAATTTAAATTTAAAAATTCATTTTCAAATTCCCTTCAAATTCATATGAAATTATAGAAAACAAATTCATGCCTCATTAACACGTACAATTTTCAATGTTCTAAGATTATATTCTGAACAAAGACTTGAAAAAAATTTCTGAATTAATTAATATTGATTCGAAAATAAATGCCAGTTTTAAATTGTTGTATTAGAAGTAGGAAAGAAATGAACTTAAAATATTAATTAATTCTGCTTCAATTAAAATAATTTTGTACGAATGGAGTGTATATTTAATACAAATATAATACATCAATAATAGAACTTTGCTTAATTCGCCAATACAAGCCTATAGTCAGGATTACAATCTCACCACAGCCATTATAGCGGAAGACTGGTAATAAATATCCTTTCTTCAGCCATAATATACAAGTGAAGCATAGATCAACAATGAGTATTTAAAAATATAAATAGATTCGAATCATACTCATAATTTCTGATACTTATACGCATTCATACTTATTTTAATATTATACTCATACGCCATACTACTCGTATTCAAAGTTTGAAGTACTGATCATACTCATACTTAACAGTACGTATGATGTTTTTGATTTCGACTCTCCATGACTCATCATATACAAGAATCACAAAATAAGTTGAATTGCGTAATGAACACTACAATACTCACTAGAAGGTTGTGCATTTGCTCCGTTTGCTGTTCTGTGTTTTTGCTTGTGTGTCTTTTTTCTTTGTTGTAAATGCAACAATAACTAAGACTGTAAATTTTAATGAATGATTCGAATCACTCGAATCACTTATGAAATTATAAGTATTTTTCAAATTATGAATCTGAATGAGTAGGCGTATGAATCAAACATATTTCCAATGTTATGAGTTCGATGTCAACGTTGTACTCATATTCATTGCAACTGTACTTATAAATCAAGTGTAGTGAGTACGGAATGAGATCAAGTAGTTAAATTTCAATCCGGTGGACTCAACTCCATAGCTCAAAATTTCATGAGTACTTATGAGTAGCGAAAAACTGATTCATTGCTGACCTCTGAAGTGAAAACATGAATGCTTCTTAAAACACGTTTTCTTAGGTGTCAGTCCAACTACAATACAAGTAATTGTAAAATGTCCCATTTTACTTACAATGAATGTATGAATGATTATACAAATGTACTCTTTATTTCGTTCTTTTTAAAATGAACTTCACATAAACGCTATAATTTGAAACGATTTGTAAAGAGAAAATCATTTCCAACATACACAAGCATCACGTCTGAGAAAAGAAATCACATCAGAAAAGTGGCAACAAATTTGATGTCTTCTTTTGATCAAAGTGCCTGGCATCGTTTGATTAAATAGAAGAACATTTATTTCATTAACCATTTATTCGTTACTACACACATATATACAGACGACAGACAGACATACACACAGCCACACACAGATATACCACATGTACAAAAAATAAAAATAAAAAATAAGAAAAATGAAAACACCTTGTTACCCATTTACAACAAATTAATACTCATTTCAGTATAATATATTGACTTATTGACTGCATTTTATTTGAATACAAATCGATTACATTAGGAATGGCAAAAATATTGCTGATGCCTTTCATTCTTCCGTCCGTCTTTGTAGTCGTCTTTTTGCTTCTTTTACAGCTCCTTGTAAAATAACAGAAAGTCACATACTGTTAGTCAGTCACATCCTATTCGAGCATACATCCATACATAAGTATGTATGTAACTATTCTATAGAGTTTCCCTGTTGATCAAGAGATTTTTCTTTTAATCTTATGTGTTGCGTTTAATTTTCATGGGCAAAGAAAAAGTGTCTTACACGACGGAAACATAAAAGTGGTTTACCAACATGATTGCTTGCATTGCATTACAATTTGAAATTCTTCACTTTGAATGCAGTTGTGATATTAAAAAATTATTGGACAAGGTCAACTTCTGCCTTCATAGGTGTAAGAAGGCAATATTTTTAGTTTCTAATAACAATAAAATTCAAATCGGAAAAAACAAACTAACTACGTTGGCCATTTATTATTAATATCTTCTTCACATCTTATTGTTCAAGTTTTTGGAGACATTTGAAGCGCAAATATACTGCTTTCCATCGAGGAATTCCGGACTTTGACAGTTGATAACGATTAGCTTGTTGGTGCTATGTCCGTCTAATTAATTTTTATTTATTCAACCTGCTTTGTCTAATCACCACGAAAGGAAGATAAACGACCGTAGAGAACAACCTGTATTCACTGAATCAGGTCTGAAGCAGTTGTTAACTGACCTTAATGGTCATAGTATCATCATCTCCAGTGATGAGGCCAACTTCTGGATGAAAGGGCAATACCAATCCACGTCCAATGTATCATGAGAGAGTCACGTTTAGTATAGAATTGAGCTGGCGGCACCAACGGTTCAGATCTTTCTAAGTTCTACGTTGGCCAGGCTAACATTGTAAAAGGCAACCTCTATTGGTCGATGATTACGAAGTAATTTTGACCTGAGTTGATTGATCAGGACATAATGATACATGATTTCAACACAACGATGCTATGTGCTACACAGCTTATGTCCTATTGAATATTCTGCACAAACAATTTAAGGGCATGGTCATCTTACATGAAGGTGATGTGAACAGGCCATCAAAATCTTGCAATTAGACGCCGTTATACTTTTTTGTAGGATTTTTGGAAGTCGGAAGTGTTTGCGAAAAAGGCACACATCGCAGCAGTTCGTCGAACCGGTCAAATTCAGTCTGATTTATGCTACAGATCCATGGAAAATACCATATGCGTCTCATTTAGTAAACCCTATAACGGGCATTTGAACACATAAAGGCATCAATGGGTCCTTCAAACGAATGAAAAATTTCAATGGTATAAATAAATACTTTTCTTTCAACAGGCATACCCTAACAGTGAATTCAAATCTGGAATCACGATTACAAGAACTTCGTTTACAAACGTTTATAGAAAATAATAAGAATGTATGTTCGACGCATAACACCACATATACAATCCCATTTATTTCCCAGTAAACCTAAATATTGAATTTGAATAAAAAACATTTTAAAGCAAACAATAAAAAAAATGCTAAAGTTTATTAGAAAATTATTCATTATCATTGTTATTCATAATTATTCATTAATTAGAAATAGAGTAAAACCCCGGTTAACGCTGTTTCAGTATTACGCGGTAGTATAGGAATTCTCCTAAATTGCGCACTGTATGTTCAATACAGTGTACCAAATGAGGTACACTATATATCGACGGTATATATATGTATGTATCTTTCTCAACGCTCTTTTGTTAGTCTGTCCAGAATAAAGATTCCGACCGTATTTTTCGAAGTTGCAATTACAGTACGAACGCATCTTTCCTGCGTCACAGTTGATTTATTGTTGTCATCACGTCACTAGGTGTACATACGTTTCCTTTGGCTGTTTTTTGTTTAGCGTTGGAACTTATTGGAACGTATCCCACGCTTCTTTTACAATTACTCAAGCATACCCTTTAATACCAGTGCGTATCTCGTCAGCATTTGCTCAGGTTAAATTCAAAGCGTGTAAAAGACAACAAAAAAATCTAGACCAATAAACAATCTTAACATAGAAACGTCAAATGGGACTAGTTATAAGAAATAAATTAATTTTTAGGGGACTGCGGGAGTCCGGCACGCGTACATATTGTCTCCCTTATTATTCAATGTAGGTCGGTAGCCGCCGGGGCAATAAATTAAAGTCTTGAAAAATTTGGTTTGCACAAATAGCAATTGGAGTTTTAAGACTGACATTCAGGGGATAACTCCTACTCATGCAGTATATTGTGTTGCATAACGAAAGATAGAAATAAGAAATGGGTAGCGTGCACCAAATTTTATTTGTGAAACTTTTTACTTTTTTTTTTGAATGATGATTGTAAAATTTTCATCACTTTTTTTTCTCGAGAATTGCTTTGTGATTCTCACTTTCTTTTTCTATTGCGGTTAATCGCATATAAGCAGACGTCGGCACCAATAGCCACCAGTGGCCCAATATCTTCAGCTTTTTGCAAACATAGGACACAAACATCAACAATGTTCGTTAAAAAGTGCATAAAATTGCATTCAGTTGCTTTTCAGCTTCAAAAGAAGAAGATTCATGTCACTCTTTTTCAGCTTTCCAATTAATACACTCAAAAAAATGTACAGTAGGATTCACTTTTCCAATGAGATTCACTAGTATCAATGAGAAATGATCTCCATTTTTGGAGGAATACTTGTTAAATGAAATACGCTGTCTTTAGGGATTTGGCGCTGTTAATTTTTCTACACTTGAAAATATTAGGTTACACTTGAAAATATTACTCCAAATTTCTTTGGCTTATCACATGCCTCCTCACAAATACAATCACATTTTATCACGTTCTCTTTGTGCCGACGTCTGCATATAAGTAATGTCATCAATCAGATAATTATAAAACACTTTCGACCTCGGCATTTTGAAGTTTATCCAACAACATACTGTGCACATCGGGCACTCAGCTACGCGCGTCGTAAATGACAAACCTTTTACTGAATAGATAGCACTACAAATAAAAGATATACAACAGCTGACAGCATTGACAAATTGGTCATTTTAAAACCACAAAATTAATAACCCGATATAATATTTTGTATTTCCAAAGTCAGTGAGTCTTTCGACGTTTTACTGATTCTGTGGAAGTTGTCTCCTATCTCGAAGGAGGCTAAGATCAAAATTATTCAATTCCTATATAAAAGCAGTCTTGGAATATTTCATCTGGAAATATGAAGGCATTCGTTAGAAGTTGTCTACAAATATCTTAAAAACACCCTGTACCCACCCTGTACAGTCATCACGAAATCCACTTGTACATACATTTTCAACTCATTTTCGCTGGTAGTTACGAAACCCACCCGAAGACTTATCAAGAACTGCCATTGACAGGCGTGGAAGTCGAAATTATTTCCTCAAACTGAATTTAAATCAAATATTTGTTGCGGCCATTTCTTCCTCCTACGAACAATAATGCGCAACAGGTATGCGGATGGATGGATTTATGTTTTGCTGGGAGAACATAAAAAATACCACGATTTACATTTTAGTGCACGATTACATGAATGAAAACATTCTTGTCAGAACTCAAAGCACCTCCATATACATACATACATATTCGTTTAAATATATTTAAATACATATACAGAATACTACTACTGAAGATCAAGTTATCGAGACAAACACAAGAATTATTCCTACAGTACTACAGTC
>QOCX01006784.1:0-10683 GCA_005959815.1 Sarcophaga bullata
CGACTTAACTCAATATGACTTATGTATGCTATCATACATATCTACTAAGAAAACTTTTTATTTACGTGAAATCCACATCTTTATTATTATTTTTATTAATAGAAACATGTTGACCATGTTGATTCATTCATTCGTTAATGAAAAAAAAGTGATTTCCGTCTTAAGTTGTTGTTGTTTTGGAGCTACAGATATATTAAGATATTTTAAGTTTTAAGTTTACTCTTAGAATTCATTTATTTCTTTAATTTGTGAATCCATAGCATAGAAGTGAAAATAAAGATCCCAAATTGCCTATTTTTATCGAACATTTACTTTGGGAACGTTACATTTGTAGCTATTCTCTTCGCCTTTAGCTAAGTTTGTTACTTGTGCTATAAATAAGTTCAAGGCTATACGCTCCTACATACTATTAAAAATAGAGTGCATGCATGCTTTTAACGACGAATTCGCCGTGGTAGTGGAAGAACGTCATTCGGCCCAATTGTGTGCTTTCGATCTTTGACAACTGATAACGACCGTCTTGTTGAAGCGAAAATATTAAATTATTTCTCAACTATTAAGTTTAAAATTTTGAATTGAAAAACAGATATGCCGAACTAGACATAAAAACTGAGTAAATGAATGCCTGTATTTTAGATGAGTTTGGTATTAGATTTTCTATTAATACTCACCAGATTTCAAAATATACTTTACACATTCGTTGAATATAATACATACATACATACATACTGGTCATTACAACCCTTCAGACAGGATTACGGCCTAGCTTCTCACACCACTTATATTGTGTGTGTTAATTTTATACATGAGTGGCGGGACCTATAGTTTAAAGTCGACTCCGAACGACAGATTTTTGAGAAACTTTTCATGGCAATTTTATCTAACCTCAAAGTTTTCGCCAGAAATTTGTTGAGAGAAAGCCGCGAAGAAATATTTTTTTCATATTTCGTTTTCGATGTCTGACCAGGGATACGAACCCTGGCTTTTAGTTTAATAAGCCAACACACTACCTACTAGACTACGGCGACATCATTGAATATGATATGACACTATATTATGCGTGATCAGACATCAAAGATTGATTGTAAATTTTCTTCTCTCCAAACAGAATATCGCTCATAATAGCATCTAGTACAATGGAAAGTTGATAGAGGCCAAATTTGATGATTGACTGATGCTGTACTTATGAAGTAATGATTGTCTTTAACTGCGTACAAAACTTTGAATATTGGACCTGACATTCTGACATACTTCTTTACACCAAAATTATCTTTTTGAACAACTAACTCATCTTGAGATAAATTATAAGATTAAAAATACAACGCACGCTACCCTTGATTAGGACAAATTGTTTTTTTGCATTATAATTCCATATTGGAAATCCGTTTGGTGTTTAATCTCTCCTTTTATGCAATGACGATCTAAATCAATGATTTGTTCAATTTTCTCTTTTTTTTTTTTTTTGTATGAACAGCATTCGCCCAAATTGCTAGTTCTTAAGAAAACTTAAACTCTTAGTTTTTGGTTTACCTTTTAAAATTTCAACATTTTTCTTGTTAACAGAAATCTATTGCAAACAGAAAAAAAATCATTTTTCTATTTGGTTTCCCTTGCATTATATTGATTTATTAAATGGAACGTGAAAATTACAGATTATTTTCAACATTCCAACATAGTACGTGCACTGTGTAGAACATTTATGTTTGCTGATGTGAAGAGCTGTGAAGAACTCGTACATAAATGTCAAATATCGAAAGTATCAAGTTTTTGTTGTTGTTGCATATATTGATTTTTGTGGGTTATTACACTGAGATACAATTTTTTTAATTCGTTACCAACAACACACATCAAAATTGTGTCACAAAAAGACAGTTCAGTTAAAAGGAAGACTTACACTGAAAATTAATTCAAAATTCTACGTCATTGTCGTCTAATAAGCCAACAAAATACGGGCTAGACTCCTCTAGCCTCTAAGGGCTTCATAAATATGTCGCTTGTAATCGATGTTAAGGTCCCGGCTAAAGGGACGGCTTGTAGTATATGTAATAATTAATACAAATTGTCTATTAAATTATAATATTTTATTAAAATAATAAAAACAAGTTGAAATGCTCCTATTTTCATTATAATTTGCGCAAATGCCATAGTCATGAGCCCGAAACGTTATTCAATAAATATCATCCTTTTAAATGGCAAATTCTAAAAGCAATAAAAATATTTGTACATTTCTATAAAATAATTTGGAAAATAATACATATATATATACATACATACTCATATGTACATACGTAAATGTAATGCAGTGCAATAATTTAATGCAAAATAATTTGAATGGAATTTGATTTTCTTTAAAAAATATACTTTTTCTTCAGGTTATTATACTTGCAATAAAAATATTTTAAACGTTAAAGAATATTATAACGGTATTTGAGATATTTTGGTAGTTTTTTGTTATAAAACTTTTAGAAGCAGAATTCTTTTTCTCTTGAAAGAGGGACTATTTTGTGGTGTACAAGTGGGTCCAAAGTCATATGTGTAGATGAAAATGATTCATAGAATCACATTCTTGGAACTTGTAGGGCAATAAAACATTCCGGAAGGGAAATAAAACATTCCTGGATGTATGGTAGTCGCCATAGTCTAGTAGGTAGTGTGTTATTATGCTTATTAGACGAAAGGCCAGGGTTCGAATCCCCGGTCAGACATCAAAAACGAAATATGAAAAAAAATATTTCTTCGCGCGGCTTCCTCTCAGCAGATTTCTGGCAAAAACTCTGAGATTAAATAAAATTGCCATGAAAAATTTCTCAAAAAATCTGTCGTTCGGAGTCGACTATAAACTGTAGGTCCCGCCACTCATGTATAAAATGAACACACACAACATAAGTGTTTCCAAAAAATGTAGCAGTTGAATTTATTGTATTTAGGCTCTTATTATAAATGTAAGGAAGCTTCATAACGATTTAGGTCAACATATTTTTATTTCTAAATTTAAAAAAATAAAACATTGTTAGAGAGATGAGGACTTCACGTAAATATATAGTTTTGTTAGAAGAATATTATAGCATACATAACCAAAATTGGTCTAAATCGATATACATAGGCAAGGGGCCAATAATATACAATCTGGGCTCGATTATCACTGATCCAGTTAACCGGTAGCCCCGATGGCCAAAGATCAGTCAAATATTTTTTGTTTGCAATGTTATCAAATTGTTTGCTTCGATTAACTGTGATTACCTCTGTTACTTCAAACTTCAAATTCATACATGCAATATTATAAACATGAAAACGGGGAAAATCCTTGTTTCCATACGAAAAAGAGGACATAATTGTTTTAAAAATCAGCTTAAAAGAAGCTATAGAGGCATCTAGCACATTGCTGAATTTCCTGGATAGCCCTGGTTGTTCCGAAAGTATAGAAAGAAGAAAAACTTATAAAAGAAAATTGCAAGTTGAAAAATATTAGACAAACAACATTCCACGACTTTTTTAAGAAGTTGTATTCTTTTTTTTTTGCCTTATGTTTTCAATAGAAAATTTAATGTATACATACTTATTTAATTTAAAAATGTTTATTTAATTTAAACTTCTTGAATTAATTTTCTTTAACATGAATATGTATGTACACTAATGTTCACTTGTTGAATAATAAAAATATTAAAAATAAACTGAATCTGTTATGCGATTAACCGTGAAAATCGCTTATCCGTAATGCTTCTTGTCCCGATCATCACGTATAATCAAGGCCCAACTGTAATATATATGTATATGTATGCAATGCATACGAAAAAAAATTACAGTTTTTATCAAAAAACAAAACATGCATACTATGCATGCATGTACGTACAAATTATGTTCGTAATCTTATTAATTAATTTTTAAGTAATTACAGTCAGAATTTAAAATATTTATTCCTTTTTGTTCCTATTGAGGACCATATCCCTCATCTTCTTTCTTTAATCGAGTTCTTCCAGCTAAACGGGTTAATGGTCCCCTGTAGCAAATCTGCAGAGTCAGTCATTGACCAGAAAGAGGAGGCGTGGTATAAACTCAACTATAAACCGAAGTAATTCAGTTATGTATAGATATGCAGAAAGTGAAAAAAATTTGAAGATGATTTTAGAATTTATAAAATAGGTCACCGTAGTCTAGTAGGTAGTGTGTTGACTTATTTGAATATATAAGCTCTGATAAGAAATAAAATTGCCATAAAAAGTTTCCTAAAAAAAATCTGTCTTTCGGAGCCAACTAAAAACTGTAGGTCCCCCCTCCCACTCATATATACAATTAACACTATACGCTCATAATAATAACACTAGATCGTAATCCTGATTGAAGGATGGTAATGATCAATTATACCATATATGTGTATAATGCCCCAATCGCTTTAAATAATACGTTCAAGAGGCAACTTGACTTATGTACCTCAGAGCCAATTAAATTAACAACGAACATCAGTAGAAGGTCAGTCAGTTCTACCTCTTGGAAAATAACTCTGACAGCAATTTTTACCCATTATTACACTTAATATGTACATATTAACTTAGCGTATTGGTTCTACATATTTCATATTTTAATCGCTATATATATGTATTACGTGTAAATAATTCTTTCAACAATGATTGTTCATATGAATTTCGTATATTTTCTTAAGAAAAAAAAATACCTCCAAACATATCTGCCACATCTGAAATATGTATGCATATTTTGAACAAATAAAAAATAGTGACTCACTTTTTACCTACTGATGAGCCTGATGATACCAAACGATGCCTTTAGTGCTAATGAACGGGAGTCTACTAAGATGGGTCTGGCAGTAAATGAGGGCAAAACAAAGTATATGTATCGCCAGTAGAGAAGTGCGGCGTACTGATTCTCAGATTACGGCCGATAACTATACTTTTGATGTAGTTAAGGAATTCATCTATCTTGGCTCCGCTGTTACCACCAGAAATGATGTCAGTCTGGAAATCAACGCAGGATCACTCTTGCCAAAAGATGCTACTATGGTCTCAATAGGCAATTGAGTAACAGAGACTTTTTTCGTGCGACGAAAACTAATACTTTACAAGACGCCCGTGCTTCTTTATGGCTCAGAGGCATGGACCTTATAAAGCACAGATGCAGCAGCCTTGAGAGTATTCGAGAGAAAAGTCCTACGTAAAGATCTTCAGTCCAGTGCGAGTTGGCGAAGATTTCCTCATCCGATGCGACAGTGAGCTGTATGAGCTCCTTAACGACATATTAATATCCAGCGGCTGCGCTGGCTCGGCCATGTCGTTCGAATGGAGGAGGATGCTCCGGCGAGACGGGTATTTGATGCGGGGATCTGCGGAAGTCGGCGAAAAAGACACTTGTATCCGTTGGAAGGACCAAATCGAGGAAGCCCTGTCATCGATTGGTGTGACCAACTGGCGTAGGCGCGTAAGAAGCAGAGGCGCCTGGAAGGATATGTTGCGGAACGCCGAAATCCGTTAATCAGGTTGTTATGGCCAATTAAATAAATAAATAAATTATAAATTAATAAAGAAAAGTTATTTAACATTTTAGTCCTTTTAGACGATTAAATTTTTTCTTCCAAGAAATGTGGCTCTGGCGGTAGTAAACAGATTTTAGCTGTTAATAATAGCGTTATTAAAACAATGTTTACTATAACATATTAGGGTATCGTTTCAATCTCTAATTTTTCATCGCTTTTTATTAAATCGATTAAGAGATTTTCGAAAAAAAAGTGTAACTTTTTAAAGACAAATACAAGTAAAAGTAAAATTGTACAATTTTACTTTTAATAAGATATGCAAAGTTTATCCCTGTGTAAGCCGTGAAAAGAATTGTTTTATTATTTATCACGCAATTAAAGTTTTGTTTATTATTATTAAATTATACGTACATACTTATGTCTATAAGAATTATAACTCCTGAGTAAGTTTTTCCAATATATTGGGCATCACCTGATTGCCGGGTGAGACGACTTACATATAACTTGACTTCAACTTTTAAAGTGACAGCAAATTTTTCGGAATTTTATCTCAACAATTTCCCTAAATGCCTGAAAGGGTTAAAATTAGATCAAATCTGCTTCAAATGTTATGTTAATCAATTAATTGAGTATTGTTTATTATAGAAATATTTTCATATTCATTGTTTTTTTATATTTTTATTGTTATTACTTTAAAATAATAACTTGATTTTAATGTTGCCGAATAGTTTTAACATTTCAACTCAGTTTGTAAATTTAACGCGTGCTCTGTAGTCTACTCATAGAGCACTTACACACACACACCCATACACATCCAATGCATTTGCAATTGCCATGCAAATATATTTGTGTTGAATGTGTTGAAGTTAATTGTCTACCAATACAATGTAAATTTAATGTGTTAAATAATTTGTTGTTACTGTTATTGTTATTGTTATTGTTATTGTTTTTTCTTAAAATATTTGTGCTTTTAAAATGCAGTGATTGTTTTTGCGTGTAGGGAACTAAAACTCCGCATGACTAAAATGAAGATAATCCTTTTGACAAATCATATTATACACACATACTTTTATATGTAAAAATAATACACATATTTACATGCATACGGCATGTATATGAATGTGTATTAGAAATAGAAATGTTGTTTAAATGTTGTCGTTGTGAGAGCTACACTTTGTTTCACATACTTTTTGTTTCTTGATTTAAAATTTTTTATAGTTTCCAAAAAAAAAAGAAAAGAATAATATCACAAACACACATACACATACATATATATATATATACGTACATATACAGAAAAATAAAACTAACTAGACTAAGAATAGGTTTCATTTCCGTTTTACAAATTTAAATTATAACGTGACATAACGGAAGCGCATTCATGCATTTTATATCATTTAACAATAACAATAACAAAAACAAAAAACAAAAAAAAAGTAGAGAACATAAAAAACGTAGAAAAATGGTAGAGAGTTTATATGTTAGCGAAAGAGTATGTAAATTTACACTTTTTTAATCAATGGAACTTAATGCTAAACTCTCTAATTGGTCGTATGGCGTGAATAATTTTGATGTTCAACGATACTCTATACAACTTTCCTTTTTTTTATAGCAAAGCTATTTACCGAGAGGTATTCCCAAAAAAATTTACTCAAAAATTTTTGGAATTTTTTTCCAAAATAGGTTCGCATTTGAAATAAGTATCAATGCAAGGAAGTTAGTTTTTAATTTTGCCTAAAACAGAACGAGTATACGCATACAAATAATAAAATAGAAATAAATAATGTTTACATTACGAAAATCAATACAATTTTCGACATTTTATCCTCTTACTGGACTTCATAATTTATATTTCAATATAAGGGCACGTTCCTGACCTATGCTTGTATCAATTTCATTTTATGTTTGAATTTAAATGAAGAACGTGATTATGGCGAGTACATTAATTATCAGCGATTATTCGTTCTTTTTTTTTTGTATGTTTTTCTCACATTTTAGATTCAATTATTAAAATGACAGCGAAACAACAACAACAACAACAACTACGATAAAATTAACAAAAAAGAAAGAAATACCAACAACAATAGTAAACGTCTTTTTGCTAAAGTATACAACAACAAAAACAACAACAACAATCTTTTAACTTCCTTAAGACATACAACAACAACAAGAACAACAAAATAACAACAGCAAAGTAAAACAAAACAAAACAAAATAAAATAAAATAAAAAATAAATCATCCATCCAATAACCGTACACAGTAAACGCAAAAGAGAGACCGAAAGCAGCAAGTGATAACTGCCAAATCCAATAGAGATAAACGATAGAAGATAGAAAGCGAGTATTTTGGAATATTAGCGGTTTAATAGCGTGATTGTGTTTGGTGGTAGTTGTAGGACAACAACATTTTCAAAATTCATAATATTAAAAATTTCTTCGCACAAGATCCGGTGATGTGGGACAACCACCGCAGCGGGAGATGCAACAACCCAACGTTATATACCGTTGTATCTGATCTATATGGAACGGACGAGATAGAACTTCTACTGGACGAAATACGTGAACTAGAGCCGGTCTGCTGTCAGCTGGACGATGAACAGGATTTTGAAATAGCTGGCAGCAGAGCCGGAGAGCTATCATTATCCTTAGAATCGCCGCTGGGTACGTGCACTCGTGGGATTCTCACGCTAATTATAAGCAACGTACCGCCCAAACGCCACTGCCATGGGGAGTTGCCCTAACTGTGATCCGCAACATTTAAAAACGCCTACAGGGATTGTGCGAATACTTTTGGTGGTAAAAAAAGAAAAATTAAATCATTTCAATTTAAAAAATAAATCATTTGACGTTTCTCTCTATTTTCAGTTGTCCTCAGCCGCTTGTCTTGCCTGTGAATGTTCAGCGGGTACTGTACAAGTCGGTCTCTTTCTACTGCCACTCATCGGACGCCTCAGATTGATGGTGTTTTGCGCACTATTCTCTCTATTAATTACATGCCTCATGATATTTCTTGACGTTTCTCATATAGCCCTAATGTTTCCCTTCAATTGGACAAAAGTTGTAAGTATTACTCCCGAATTCTTTTAAACAAAAAAAGAAAAAAATCATTAATTAGCAACCGTCATCCTTTGTACATAGCCATTCGGTAAAGCCTCATTTCGTGAAGTCTTTAAATTGTGTCGTAAGTGAATAATTCGAACCAGAATTCTACAGTTAAGTACATAAAAGTCAGATAAACAAGCATCGCGTTTAGGCAACACTTTTCTGAACATTCGAACTATTGTGTGACGAACCCCTTTTTATTTCAAAGTACTTTTCAACTTTAATTCGCTCTTAAATGAATGATAAGATTAGAAAATTAAACATAAAACATATACTACCGATGAATACGAGAAATTGTCGTATGAAAATAAAAACATTTTCTTTCATTTCATTTGCTTTCAAATGCAACGTATTGATTTATTAAATGGAACGTGAAAATTACAGATTTTTTTAACACATCAGCCTACAACGTACGCTGTGCAGAATATTTATGTTCGCTGACTTGAAGTGCATAAAGCCAAACATCGAAAGTATCAAGTATTTGGTGCTGTTGCACTTATTGATTTTGGAGGGTTATACACGAGAAAAATACAGTTTGATATACAAATTCAGTTCAACGAGCTTCAGGTTAATAATATTTATCATTAAAAATCTCGCACCATACTAATTTACTTAATTGATTATTACAACTCTTTAGTCGGGATTACTGCCTAGATTCTCATACCATCCACCATCAACACTTTCAAAGTTTTTGCCATAAGACTGCTAAGAGAAAGCTTGGGTTTGACTCGCGTCTAGTAAGCCAATACATCACTTTTTAGATTACGGTGACTTCAGTCATTTCTCCGGATAATTAATTATCGATGAGATTCAAAACATTACACACATAGCGGTCATCTCACGGCTTCCTAAATTTCGATTGCCTTATATTGTTGAATCATTTTCATTCTTCATTTTAAAAATGCTTAGTAAGATTACACCAAATTGTTCAATTAATTGTATTTGAAGTCTGTTATTGTTCATGTTGACAGCTTTAGTAGTCTACAGATATTATCTCACTAGATGTCATTAGAAAAAAATATACGTTAGAAGCAGGCACCATTTTCGATAAAAACGGAAACGGCTCCTGATACTACAGGGTTTTAATATTGATACCAAAGAGCCATAAAGCAAATAATCAAATGAACGAAATAATAGAAATCTTGTAGTTCGCTCGTCATTACACTCGACATAAACTGCTTAGCACCAATCGATTAGGATTGAAAGCAAAAGGCTGCTCGATATCAAAATTTGTCAAGGATTGTAATGCACAAAGTTACGCTGCTGAATCCTAACAAATTTGATTAGTTTCTAAAGAGTTCATTACTTTTCACTTTATATTGGGTTCAACAGACATGATCGAAGCCAAATTGTAATTAAACATAGTGGCGAAGTCAAGCTTATGGTCAGAATGATTTTAGTAAGCGTTTGATATCGAGTTCTCAACTCAAATCATCAATGTATAGTCAACAATTAAGCTGCCTGAAGTTTCAAGAAACGCTTACCAGAGTCCTGCATTAATAACTAGAAGTGATCAGTTTCCTTTCGATAAATCCTTTAATCTAGTAGTGAGACTTACACTTCGTTAAATTGGTTGTCAATTCAGTAGGATCCTGATTTCAAAATGTCAACAATACTTTGTCCAACCAAACGCTGCTGAGAAAGTTTCATGCGTATAAATAAATAATTGGTCATTACAATTCTCCAGTCAGGATTACGACCTAGCTTCTCACACCACTTATGTTGTGTATGTTAATTTTATACATAAGTGGCGGGACCTACAGTTTAAAGACGATTCCAAACGACAGATTTTTGTGAAATCTGCTGAAAGAAAGTCACCGAAGAAATATTTTTTCATACTTAGTTTTGTTGGAGAGGTCTGACCATTGAACAGAGACCTCATTTAAACCAGCTGCTATTTGAACTGAAAAAACGTAAAGATAATAATTAACTCTTATGCTAAAAAAAATTACTCTAAATTAGACAATTAAAGTAAACTTTAAAAGATATATTGAAGATCATGATTTCTTAGAAAATGTCTGTAAATTATTCAGTTTGTTAATTTCTAATTCCTTGCATTCTAAATTCATTTGTTTTCACAATCAACACCCAGCTTGTGA
>QOCX01006785.1:0-10902 GCA_005959815.1 Sarcophaga bullata
TCTATCCCACAAGTATACCTACCATCCTACTCATACATAATTGATCAGTACAACCAGTTAGGATACTATCTGGGGTCCTAGCCATGAGAAATGGTTCGTCGAAATGAAAAGATGAAGAATCTAAGTATCATTACTGAGATAAACTGCGCAATCGAAGTTCCCGTAGTCTACTTGAAAGCTTGTAGGCTTATTAGACGTAAGCCCTATAGCTGAGATATCCCGAACTAAATTTGAACTTCCTCCCAGCAGCCATGAAAAGACTCTCAAATATCCGTTGTTTTCAAAAATCTGTTCCTTAAACTATAGATACCGCCACTCATGGATAAAACTAATACACACACATTATAAATAGTGTGAGAAGCTGGATTGTAATTCCTATTAAATAGTTATAATGACCAAAAGTGGTTGTAAATGAAAAGACAAGCTAACTTTGGTAGGTAGTAAACTGCTTATGTAAGTATCTTAGCTAGGAGCTTAAGAATTCCAGCTATTTTGGTGCACTGAAATCTACGTTACCGATAGAAGCCAAATTTAGCTTCGAACATTATTTACAGCAACATAGTAGCCGCAAACTAACTAAAGTACTCTGTGGTGAGCCAGGCTTGGTTGAAATAATGATACTTAGTGAGCCTGAATAATAATGAACTGGGTTTTATGAAGACAGAGTAGTCTGGTAGGTAGTGTATTGACTTATGACATGTAAGGCCACGGTTCAAGTCCCCATGAAAATGACAAATTCCTCACAGTAGATTTCTGTGTAAAAACTCTGAGTGTAAAAACAAAAAATGCCATAAAAAGTTTCTCCAAATAATCTGTCGTTCGATGTCGAATGTAAACTGAAGCTCATGCCACTCATGTATAAAATTAACACACACACAACATAAATTGTGTAAGAAGCTAGGCCATAATCCTGACTGAAGTGTTGTAATGGCCAATTATGTTAAGTATCCTACCAGTTAATGTATTAATTACCATGACACAGTTTATATNTATATTAATTACCATGGCACAGTTTATATATTCCCTGAACCCCATGTACCTCTGAAAAATTTTGGTTTCTGATTCTGCAATACTTTGGTTATTCTAATGGGGACTTCAGAGCTTTGGCAGCTAATAACTGCCATTTTGTTGAAGATACATTGCCATTGGTTTTTGCCAAATTCCTATGGAAAGACACAAATTGTTTAATCAAACTGACAGAATTAATGTTCTGTCAAGGCAATATAACTTGTTCTTTGCCCATTTTATGATTGCCAAGGTAATGGCAATCATACTCCTTTCTCCTATTGATGTGAGAGATAAGTTCCAAAGTACTACTTAAGTAGGCGATCGGCCAATACACGTATGTCGATGAAACGTAAGTTATGCCGAAAATATGACGTGAGGGTGTGCAGGAAAATCCGAACCAGTCGATTTTGTATCGCTCACAAAAACTTATCATTTTACCAAACACAACTTTATGAAGTTTGAGTCGTGACTCTCTTAAAAGAGATCTTATATTTTGCATCAGAGAGGGCAGGTTCTTGTCTTCATAGTGTTGGGACTTTATTAACGAAATTACTGAAAACATTGAACTTAGCTTAGCTGTCAGCTTGTTAATTAATGAAATTTTGCAACTGTTCTATTTAATTCTTAACAATCTACACCCCTCCTATTCAGCTCTTCAGATTCCCAAAATATAGAGAAAAAAAATATATTTTTTCAACTGCATTTTGACAGATTTATGAAAACTGTTGTAAACTTTTTCATTTTGTCATTTCAATTGTTTTTTTTACCCCATTTTGCCTGCTGTTCCAAGAAAAACTTTCTTCAATTTTTTTTTTTTTTGTTTTTTTTTTGTTCTTTTTTTTTGTTTTGGAAAAATAAATTTCCATCGTTATGCATAACAATTCAAATAGAAAATTTATAAATTTTTTATTTTCCATTTTGATTTTCTATTCTATGAAACTCTCCTTTTTTTTTTGGTCTTCTCTTACAAATTGTTATGAAAAGAATGTCAAGGAAGTAAATTTTTAAGGACGAAGAAAAAAACAAAAACAAAAAAAAATCTCTAGAAAGAAAAGAAAATTTTAAAATTATTACTGATGCTCTCATATAAAAAATAAAAAAAAAGAAAAACGAAAGAAAATTCTTATAATGAAAGAAATTGAAAGAAAATGGAAAAGTTTAAGCAAAAATCAAATGTCATTTACAGTAAATGACAAGATTCTTCTCTTCTATTCTTCTGCTTAACACTTCTTTCTTTCTCTCATCGCTCTCTCTCGCTCTCTCTTTGCATGAAAGGGTTAAAAGTATTGGGAATTGAAGACAGTAAATTTTCAATAAATTGTTGCTGGTACTGGTTACAACAACAAATTGTTTAAAATGCAAAACAATTTGTGAATTTTAAGTGTTTCCTAGAAACTAAAAATTCTATTCCTGAAATCTTTATTTTGTATTTATTGACTATAAAAGATGACTCAACAAATTCTTTATTAAGTGAATAAACTAACACAGTAAAATACTTTAATTTTTACGATTATCACAATAGGCAGCCACATATTACATGGATGTGTGATATGCTATTTCATTACATGACATATAAGTATTTAGAGAGAGAGAAACTGATCACTTAGAAAATGTTGGAGCGAGATACAAAAAAAAACCATCGAAAAAACACCACCCCAGTTATGAGGTGCTAAGCGGTGCATGTGGCAGACAAAGCCAGATTAAATCTAGCAGTTTTTTACCTCTTGCTTCTCTGAATAACATCCACACAAGTATTTTGAATTACAGCCTCTTTCATTAATGACCAAATCCTTACATTCTCTGAAATTGGAAACCCTCAGCATACTCAGCATCCACACCCATATCCTAAGCATACAAGAGGACACTTATCACTGAGTCAGTTTAAGGCACTTAACAGTTCAGTATGGAAAAGTTCGATAGAAACACGTTATCTATTCGCGGCAGTGCCGAGGAACGATTACTCCACCAATATCTGAAAAAGATCAAATCGGAGTTAACAATAAATGTCAGTCCTACAGCAAAGCTGATGGCTCTGTTATATTTAAGACAATGGCTAATGAGAGACAAAAAATATGATAAAAGACTCATAAGATTCATGACTCCCTGATGTATTAAATCGAGTAAAGTCTGAAGGCATCATCTTTAACAGAGGGTTTCTTTCTTTCTTTGTGGAAGCTATCGCAGATGAGCTCAATTCAATTCAAAGTTTTTTTAGGCTAGCACGCAGCAAGTTCAGTGCATTATGTTGGACTACAGGATATCCTAGTTCATAAAGAAAGCAAAGAGGGGGTAGTGTTCTACAACTTTTTTTTACAAAAGCGACAGGTTCATAGAAATACTAAATGCTAGTCTCGCAGCCCTCAACAGATTTCTGGCAAAAACTCTGCGTTTAAATAAAAATTTTCATGAAAAGAGTTTCACAAAAATCTGTCGTTCGGAGACAACTTTAAACTGTAGGTCCCGCCACTTATGTACACAAGTGGTGTGAGCACCTAGGTCGTAATCCTGACTGAAGGGCTTTAATCAACAATTATGTATGTTATGTTGTCAGGCAGCCATCCGAACACAATGTTCTTATGAAATTTAATTTGAAAATATCGTGAAACCGCCCGTAAGGTATACAAGGATACCCTTTGCTGGTCATGTAGAAATTCCAGGTCATGCAGAAATTTCTATAGAATGCGCAGAGATATCTGGAAGGGTATTCACTGGGAAAGAGAAGCTAAAGAGACTTTGAAACTCTTCTCCCAGAATTAAAATGAGTTGTAGACAATCTGAACTTTTGTTGTGTAATTACAAAAGATAGAGATTTGAATAATGCATGGGACTTGAGGTCAGTAACACGACTTTCCACAGTCACTGTAAATTCAAGGAACACTTGTTTAGAAAGATTCTCAGATAGTAATGAATCATCAGAGAATATAATTTGAACCTGTAAAGTCTTAATGAATCCCAGAGGAAAACATTTGGGTGTATATCAGGTAAAGAAAAAGGAATTGTTCATATCTAGTGTGCGTACCTCAAGTCAAGGCGATGAGATTATGAGAACTTAAAAATTCATTCAAAATGAAATTTGAAATATTTTAAGCATATGGATGAAGCGTTTATTAAAATAGCTTTTCGTCTCATTCTAAGGAATACGTAAATAACGAGAGGTGGCTGACGACAGCACTACTCTCCCTAAATCAATTGAAAAACTAAAAGAAAATTTTGGTAGAAAAAAACACAATTGAAGCTTTTTTCCTGCATCATAAGTAATGGTTACTTAAAGGTATAAAACACAGTGACTCATATTTAAAATCATCACAAGAAAATTCTTTTATTGTACACAAGCAAAAATTTGTGTATGCTGACACATTTTTCCCCTACCCATTAAAGCTAACAAACTTTCAATATCAACAGGCTTAAAAGTCGAGTAAATTAGCGGACTTACTCAAGTCATTTCTATTCTTCCCGTCTGAATTGACTGATGAAATCTGAAGTAAACTTTTCAAGCATTTAGATCTTACAATCCAAGCGTCTCACGCTACCCATGTTGTGTGGATGATAATTGTAGTGTGTAGTTTAACCTCGACACTCAAAGATAGATTTGCTGGCATTTCTATTCACTCTCAGAGTGTTTGACAAGAGACTGTTTATAGGAACTTACCGAAAGAGATATTTTATTCATACTTGCTTGTGTTCAAGATGTCTAAGCTGGTGTTTGAACCACGGCCTCAACTCTAATATGCCAACACATTATGTACTACACTACAGCGTCTTGCTGGGATTATCTTGAGCTGTTATCACACTTTTCTTTCAGTGTATATAACCGTTATTATTACTTCACCTTTTTGCAAATATTCAATCAGACCCTCAAGATACGAAAAGTAGCTACTGCTACTGCCATCAAGCTTTTGCTGAAGCAGCTACTTTTTGCCAGTAACGAGCACAGCAAACGCATCATTGAGAAAAAGTTTGTCAATAAAGGCTACACTTTGAATTGCAATCAAATTCACTACTTCACTGCACCGGAAAGCATATGAAAAGAAAGTTCAATTGAAAGAAAATTCCAATTCCATTCCATTCCATTCCATTCTGTCAGTAATTGTAGTCAAGCATGTATGTGTGATACACTTCGTGCGGAAGACTGTTGTTGCTGGTGCAAATGATAACGAGGAAACAACGGCTACAGAAACGTAGTATTTTTAAGCAGATTTTTAAGCAAATATTTTACTTGGTGTTCTACTTTTTGGGCCTCTCAAACAAAAAAAAAAAAAAAAAAAAAAAAAAATGAGAATGAAAAACTTTTTTTTTTTTTTTGTGAAAGTTTTTCAAATTTTTTGTTGTCGTGTTTCTGTTCTCAACAAAATTTTCTTTTTTATCTGTTGACTGAGTTTTACGTGAAAGTATTTTAAAGTTGCTGATGGAAATAATGAACGAAATGTTGCTGGTTTGTTACTTTTTTATTGTTTAACTTTTGTATTATTTTCGTTGTTGTTGTTGTTGTTGTTATTGTTGTTGTTATTATTCTTATTGTTTAATTTAATGAAGGCACAATCAATTTTTTAAATCTCTTTTTATTTCATTTTAAAAGCGGTTCAATAAGGAGTAAAATGTTAAGGATTTCCAGTTTATTAGGCGTATGACTTTATTTTCAAAGGATATTCTTAAGGAAACTTTAATTGTGTGAGAAGGCATCTAAAGATGAAGTGAAACAAGCAAGAACTGCTATCATCATAGCTACAGATTGTCGTTGTGCTCTCAGGCTAAAGGCAATTTTGAAAAGGCTCTCTGCAACATCGTTTAAGAATATCTTGAAATTGTAAGTCAGTAGGACAGTAGACCTGAGAACGAACCCAGGCAAGACCTTAATATTACAATTTACAAGAAGAAGAAAACCTCCCAAATGAAAGGAATTACATTGGTTAGTAAAATGACATGAAGGACTCATATGGAAAACATCTCAGGAAAGGCCGGACACACCATAATGATATGCAGAAGGATTGTAAGATAATTCTAGGAATTTAACCCAGGAATTATGCACTCGATTCACACCATGATGATCACATTAATAGTGATTTATAGGGCAGTTGTCTGGGCAGAAAGCTTAAATGGAGTTGAATAAAATACAGGCTAATAGGGGCCATGAAAACCTACAAAGACTTTGGAAGCTCTGTTCGATTTAGTTTCGCTACACTGTATACTGAAGACCAAAGTTATGGACGCTTCAGACTTGAAGAGAAATAAGTCTGAAAAGAGATGCATTAGAGGATTTCATGACTTAAGGATATGATTTGCTCGCAGTTGTTGGAGCTGTCTGGCTTTGGGTTTGAACCATGACCTTACGTCTAATAAACCAACACACTACCTACTATACTACTACGTCGACATCATTTGTCTTCCAATCACAAATTTTGTCAAAGACATACACGAATGGTCACTTTAGCATTGTCTTCTGAATAGCCTAAACTAATACATACAACTCATGCATTATAGTAGTAGGAGAACAGACTATATTTGCAACTTGTTCAGACAAACTTATTCAGTCTCGAACATGTCATAAGCCTTGAATAAACTTCTGTTCAGGATGGATAAACATTTTCTGTGCGTTAAGAAATACAAGTTTTCAGAAAATTTCTGAATAGCAAAAAATCTTATAAATTTTCTTAATTAAGGGCCTATTTATTGAGTGTAAAAAATTTTCAAATTGTATTCAACCAACACTACCTATCATTTCCTTTGACTTGACAAAAATATTTTCAAATTTGTTTTGTTTTGTTTTTTTTTTGTTTTTGTTGTTCTTCAAAATTTATTCAACTCCTCCAGCCAGTTAAGTTCTGCTCTATTTGCCTTCATAATGATGCTCATTTTATGCTACTGAATAAAGTGGTTCACCAAAAGAGGTTTTTCTCAGAACCATTTGATGTTGTCAACCAGAAGATATTTTTTCTATGTGGTTCTTGTATAAATTTTCTTTTTCGTTGTTGTTATTGTTGTTCTGCTGCTGTCGTTACATAAATAAACAGCATATTTTTGAATATGTTTTCTGTTGTTGTTTTTGTTGTTGTATTTTTTTATTTTATTTTTTTATGGTGACATGCTTGTCATTTTAACACTGTTATGAATTTAGGCGCCCTCTGATATTTTTTTCGTTCGCTTTTTGGTTTGGTTGCGGAAAAAAACGTTGTAAAATAAAAACAAAAACAAAAACAAACAACATAAAAAGTTACAAACTTGTAATGTTGTTGTAATGTTGTTGTGCTGCGCTCTGTAATTTTTTTCTTTTAGCTTGTCTTTGTTAACAACAATTTAATGGTGGAGCAAATTGTTTTTACAATGTTCTCACATACATACATACATACATACATACATACATACATACATACATACATACGTCCATACAAAAAGCCATAACCAACACCGCCACTGTCATCATCATCGTCGTCAACATCATCAACATCAACAGTATTGTTGTAATATTGTTGTCAAATGTCGCCAGCGAAACAGTATAACAACTGGAAAAAGCAAAGCAATAGCAACAACAACGCAAAAAGAAAAAACGAAGAGAAAATGTATGCAACAAAGAAGAGCAAGAGCAAACAGACGAAAGAGTTCATTAAATTATTAAGCTTCACTTCAAGGGTGAGCATAGCGTTTAAATAAATTGTGAAAAAGCCAAAAAGTTTACTCAAAGGCAACAAAGGTGCAACAAGGGATTTGCTAAAGACAACAAACAAAACTAAATTAAAAACAAAAACAACAAAATATCACTTAGAAGCCGGAAAGGGTGTAGTCGGCTTAAAAAGGACGATTGAATGCATGAATTTTTTTTACTGAGGGTCTCAAATACACGGCATTTCGATTTTAGAATTCCAATTAGTGGGTTGGAATGCTGGCCAAAAAGACCTGGAGGTTCCTAATGGGACCCCTGATGTTTACACTGAGGGCTCAAAGACGAGTGACAGGCTGGGCTGTGCTATATTTATTAAGGATCCTGATATTAATCATTCCTATAGGCTACCTGCTCACTATAATGTTTTCTAAGCAGAGTTCATAACATTTTTGAAAGCAAAGCAATGCTAGCTGAATGGCAGGATTTTTCCCCAAAAATATCTTGATTTTCTAGGACAGCTTGGCTGCCATTAAGTCTCTAACGAACGGAGTTTTAGTGTCCATTCTTGTCTCAGAATGCTCAGGATATCTTAGAGAAATTTCGTTTCATAAAAAGGTAACTCTCATATGGCTTCTGGATTACGTTAGTAACTGCATTGCTAATGAGCTTACCAGAGTCGGCACGTTTCCCCGATACTTTACAGGGCATAATTAATTGGATTTAAAAACACACGTTTTACAGGGAAGCCTTATCTCGTTGGCAGCAGGGGGATACGTGCCATATTGAAAGACTCTGCTGGGCACATGTGGACAAGAAGAAAACCGACTAACTTCTGTCCTGAGCATTGGATGTCTTAACGAGATAGAGAATCGTTATGATGTTTGTATCACATGGGCAGCCATGGGACAAAGAGACATTCCGTTTAACTGCAGAGCGAATGAACTGACCAGATCGGACGCAACCATCGAACTCTCTCATGAATTCTCGACATTAGCGATCCCTTGGGTACCTGCAATCTTATAATTGACAATGCTATCGTTGACCTTGCCAACAAGCTGGATAGAAGGCACGTGGCAGCGCTGCTTAAACTCCAGAATAGTAGTCTCAGAACTGTTGTCGGGGTTATGACGGGGTATTGCATTATAGGAACGCATGCGAGGCGTATCGGTATTGGGCACCTTGGAAATGATTTCTACAGAACTACAGAAGCTGTGGAGATGAAGAGGAGGATGAAACTGTTCTTCACCTACTGTGTACATGCTCGGCACTCGGTCGGAGAAGGCATTTGGTGCCTACTATATGGAGGATCTGGGTGAACTGTCATGCATTGATATTGGCAGTCTGAGTCATTTCATTAGAAGCTCCGAGTAGTTCCTAGACTGGCGAAAAATGTGAAACTATTATGCCAGAATTGGCCCTGTGAATGGCCTAAGTGCGTCCGCTCACAACTCCATTGAGGGGACAGTCGCTTTTACCCACCTACCTACCTACTTCTGTTCTTAAACCGCATGGCCTTCCATCACACGATAGCGATTCTCACGAATCCACAGACCCTTTGATAGACACTTCGAAAGACTGAGCATTCAGGCAAATTACTTCTGCAGGAGTTGTGGATCTGAAGAGGAGGAAGAGACTGTCTTCACTTCATGTTTCTGGGCCTTGCTCTTGTCATAAAGAGAGAGAGAGAGAGAGAGAGAGAGAGAGAATTTTGACACCTCACTTTCTGACTCTTTCATGCAAAGTATGCATGATTAACGCTTGAAGACCAAAGTCCAAATTAAAAATTTCACATTCAAACAAGGCAGCGAATAAAATGAAGAAAATCGACATTTTTCAAGAGTTTTCCTTTCAAATAACAATACTGGCACGCAGTTGAGGTAATTTTCACGAATTACAATCTAAACATGCAACATACAACACAAACAATATGATGATGTTGCCACAAGGCACCTTAAGCATAGCCTTCCTTCCATGTGTTTATTTTAATGTTACAGGCACAGGTGAACGTGAATGTGGACATGCGAGTAAGTGAGTAAGTGAGTGAATGAATGAGGGAATGAATAAGTGAATGAATGACTGAATGACTGAATGACTGAATGAATATGCAAAATACTTTGTGTTGNAAAGACTGAATGACTGAATGAATATGCAAAATACTTTGTGTTGTCATTGTTCGTTGTTATCGTCATCATTGTCGAAGTTGAATTCGTGTTGAATGTTGCGTTTCTTCTTCTTTCCCCCTTCATTTCCTTCGTTCTCTTTCGCTGTTTCAATTTTTATGAGCGCGACAAATGTAGCGTCAAGTAACCAACGTACGTAACACCTGAGTGCATATTTGAAATATACGGCGGCGTTGGGCTCGTGTCAAGCACTAAAAAATGCAAATTGTTTGTCAGCACTTGCTAGTTGGCTGACTAGCTGGATGGCTGGCTGTTTGGTTGCAGTTCAGTTGAGTTCAGTGGCAGCTGAAATACTTTGATAGTTTCGTGTACATCTGAATAGTTTAAACTGAATTTACAAAACACCTCTAATGTTTGTTCGTGCGTAGAGAAAATTTCCTTCTATGTTTTTGATTGTTATTGTTGCTGTTGTTGTTGTTTTATTTTATTTTGTTTTCATTATTTCTCGCTCAATTCTCGCGGTATTTGTATGTGTAGATTGGTTTGCTTGCCGTTTTTTGTTTGTTTTGTATTGTTTTGCCATAAAATTGTTGCTGTTGACTACCACACTACAACTGAAGAATTGATTTCAGATATACAGGGTGAAGCATAAGGTGGTGTGCTTGCGGTGGCATACATAAATCTGTGACTTAGGAAAACTACATAAAAAAGTTTGAACGATCTCATCACATTAGCTCCACGTGGCATGGCCATACTCTTAAAACAGGAAATGAGCTGTGCTTCCATGCTCTTAAATCCCTCATACAGTATAAGCAATAGGAAATGAGCTGTAAGGCATGTAAAGTCGTCCTATTGAAAGCACACATGGTTGGCCAAAAAGAAGTTGGTAATCGCTGTTGAAAGTAATGTCCCAGGCAACGTCGTGTTCAAAAGAATATGAACTGATAATGCCATCAGTCCAAATCGAAACCAAAACGTAACTTTTTCAAAATATGTTAGGCGCTCTTGGATCTTAAGAACGATTTTGTTTTGTCCTAAGCCCTTTGAGAAAAAAAACGCTCTCAATAGCTTACCCTGTGCCATTGTCTACATGTATTCAGCTTGGCTTGATAGTTTATTTTCATTGTTATTTGGTAGTTCCATGGCTTGTGGCACATCTTTGAATGCTTTTACTCTTCC